>VUQS01014051.1:2669-21339 GCA_015108495.1 Heterochromis multidens
CACCCCACCCTACACACACCACACACACACACACACACACACACACACACACACACACACACACACACACACACACTTTGTGTTACACACATAGAGAAATGCTTTTACTCTGTCACCTCTGCTCTCTCTCCACACACACGCACACACACATACAGAAACACGTGCCAATACTCTACCCCCACACTACAATGTGTGTGTTTAGGAGTGTGTGTATAGGATGGAGATGTCTGTTGCTATGGTGACAGTAGCTTTCTTTCCTCTCCCATCCTCTAGCCTGTTAGGACCAGATGAGAGAGAGAGTGTGAGAGACAGGTAGAGATACATATTAAGTGTTACCCTTAAAGCAGAAGAAAAAAATGCCAGGATGTGTATGTGTGTGTGTTTGCATGAGTGTCTTCTGAGAATGACTGTTGGACTGGTTTTCTTTTTTAAACAAAAGTAGTTTGCACATGGGATGGGTAACTTGTATATCTGTGAAAGCCATGTTAATGCTAAGTGCAGGTTTTGGAAAAACACATACTGGCATCCAGGCAACAACTTTTGCTTTGTTTTTTAACGGGAAAATCCTGTTTATTTTTGGTTTATTTCTGTGTGAGAGAGTCTCTGTGCTAAACTGGCCTGCCTTCAGTCTGGACTGGTCAACTACAAAGTTTGGCACTAAATGAAATTAACAATACAATGAACAAAAACTAGAGAGGAGCAGAAATTCTGTAAATTTTGCTTTTGAAATTACATCAGATGCTCTCCTAAGTTATTAAATGCATTGGTATTATTGTTAAAAGTACATATGTTGTATTTGTGCTATTTTCCAATGTTTTAATATTTTATCATAATTTCTTTTTATCTACATTTTACGCAGCATCCCAAGTATTTTCCAATGGAGTTGCGTACGCCCACATAAAATTTTGAAAATCAATTATTCATACTTTAATTAAGGAATGCTAAATAAGTGAAGTTTGAATAAACTGGAAACCTATCACTGTCCTTTTTTGCTGCCTTACTACTTTTTTTTATTGAGTCTCTAATTGGATTACAAATGGTAAATTTGTACAGAGGAAGATTTCATTTTTCAGAGCACTTTCTGTCCAAGCTTTACTGATGCCTGGGTAACTTTTTTTCTCCAAATACAATTTTCACCCTGACCCTCCATCACTGCCTTCTCCACCCTCTTCTTGATTATCTTTGTTTTATGTTACTCCTCTGCATAGTCCTTCCTCTCCACCTCCTGAGAATCCTCATCTTTTCCAACTGCTCATGCACCTTCTCTCTTGGTCATTTTCTTCCTGTCCTTCTTCCTTCCATCTCTTCCTCATTCTTCTCCTTTTTTAAAAAATTCTCTCTTTTTTTTAAGTGACAGGCAGGATTGGCTCTCGCTCTAAAAACAACACCTTCAACACAACAAAACAACCTGAGACACGGCAGCTATCTGTCTGCTGAGTGTCATTCCAATCCACAGCAAGTGGTGAGCGGCGACCTGGTGACGCCCAGAAAGGGCTTCAAAGCACCTGGGGACTAGAGATTTAATGAAATTCAGCTCAGTAATACCTGTTTGATATGGAAAGAGACACACAGAGATAGACGAGGAATCGTAACAGCCTTTGTGATTCATACTAAAGCCATTTGTATCATTGCTGCCTTCATCATTCTGCTAAAGTGATTGCATTCCATCATTCAGACATAAGTCACCTTTATGTTGATGTTCCTCGTGGCTTCATTCATACAGACTCACAACCGACAGAGAGAGGCATGGTAGACATAATCCATCTCATAGTAAACACAACACTAAATGTTAAAGCTTTTATTTGTGGAACTTAAACAGTCTTTCTGACTTTCTTTTATGAAAGAATCTTTTTACTTTTCATTTGGTCATACCACTAGTATGACCAAATGAAATGGATAAAAAAGAAAAAAAAAACACTGTCATAACTATTACAGAAGCTACCTGGCATATGGACCAGGGATGTAAACAATCTGCAATTTGAATTCTTCAGTTGTTGGGAGAAATGGGATAACACTAATCTGGTGCCAAACAAACCCTTTTGATAGAAACTTGGGCTACTTTCAACCAGAAGCAGCAACACTGTTGGACCATGTCAGAGTGTCTGATGAGGTGATGGAGGCAAGGTACATGACATGCTAGATGTCTTCATCTAACAATACAATCAAAAGAAGAATTCACAATGATAAGAGAGGCTATTTTGTACAGATATAAACACAGACGTGCCTTGAAGTTTTGGCTTGCCATTGGTTGCATACAAAATGCTTGATGGCAACAGGTTTAACCCATCTAGGGTTAGGGGTAGGTTTTGGGTTCAGTTAACCCTGTGAGATCTAAAACATCAACATGATCTTAACCTTAACCCTAATCCTAACATTTGGCAATCAGAATGGATCATTTTTGTTTTTTTAAAGTTATTCTCTGTAGTCTTGGCAATTATGAATCATCATTTTAACTGAGATGAATGCCCTTTTGGTTTTCTCCAAAATGTAGAGGTGCGGTAGGGTTTGGGTTATCACCAGTGATGACTTTGACTTCAAATGGTTAAGATCCATCCCTTTTTATAGAATCTTTGCCTGAAACAACCACAAAGGAAAGCTTGTAACAGATGAACTGTATTGCCAAAGTGTATGAGACCTCATTTGAAATCTAAAATGTACTAGTTTCTGAAAATGTGCCTATTTAGCATGTGGCTGAAATAAAACCCAATCATAGCCCTACCCCCATGTGTTTCTGGTATCCTGATGGATGTTAAGATGTTAAGTTCAAGAAGGACAAGGTAGCCATCATTTTCAGTTGGCTGTGGCTCGGGAGGTAGAGTGGGTCATCCACCAGTTGGAAGGTTGATCGAAGTGTCCTTGGGTAAGAAACTGAGCCCCAAATTGCCCTTGAGAGCACTTTGAGTGGTCAATAAGACTAGAAAAGCAATATATAACTGGCAGTCCACTTACCATTTGAAGAAAGGCAAATGAGTGTTTGCTGTGGGGATTAAATTTACTTTTACTACTTTTAGACTAATATAAGCTTAAGTAAATACTATGGTAATACAGAAGGAATGTCTGGTTTTCTCTGTGTAATTGAGGTAAATAAAGATAATGCCCATTATAGAGAACAAGCCTTATTCATTTGTTTTGTCTGTTTGGTTTGCTTCACTGCTTTCATTTGCTTTCCCACCCCCCACCTTTTCCTAGTAATCATTTTCCAGGTCACTCACCTCATCTCTCATCAGATCATCCCTCCTCTCTCTGCCGATAAAAACCTCTCGGTCACTGCTCTGCATAAAACAAAAAAAAAAAAAAAAATCCACAAAGAAGAGAGCTAGAGATGGAAGAATATTTATCTTATCTTTTCTCATAGTGCTGATGTTTCTGCGATATCGGACATTATCGATCTTAGAGTGGAAGGTCATACTTATAGTGTGTGTGTGTGTGTGTGTGTGTGTGTGTGCAAGCCTATCGATCGGTTAGAGGTTGGAGGTATGTACCTCAGCGCCTACGCCTAAATGTGTCGCCATGCAGTGTGTTTGTGTGTGCTGGTGTGTGTTTATATGGTTGTGTGTTGTCACCTCCAACATTGATCTCCTTTGTGATGAAACACCTTCCCATCAGCCCCTTCATCATCACTCAGCAGGAGGAGGAAGAGAGGGGAAGTGTGTGTGTGTGTGTGTGTGTATGAGTTGTGTCTGTTCCCTTCATTTCACAGAAAATTGAACTCCAGGAAACGTTTTGCTTTAAACGAACAGTTTTCTATGCAACACAGCGAGCATACTGTTACCTTCTGTTAGCCTGATTAGCTCATTTTTTGGTGTGTAGCTTTTCTTTTTTTTTCTTTTTTTGAATGATAGTTTTAGCCGGTGATATTCCTGGATGGCTTAAGTAATCTACAGGCAGGTGGGTGATTCCTCAGGGGCTGCATCTCACTGGGTAATTAATGGACGATGTGCTTCTTTATACCAGTCTGTAGGTAATTCATGAAAGGTTGCAGTTTGTGTTTGTTCATTCAGTTTGATGAGTTGTCACTGAAAAGCACAGCTTCTGTTTCTTGATGAGTGTAGTGGATACTTCCTGCAGCAAAGATCTTCCAGTCTCTGGACTTCTGTTTTCATAGGAAGTCACATGATAGTCCAGAGTGGGGTCCTGTGCAGCACTAGAACAAAAATTTAAATTTTGCAGGGTTTTTTCCTCTTGACAATTTTGTTAGAAAGGGTGTAGGGAATACATAGACTCTAGTTCCATTTTTAGAATTTTACTGGTTTTGATTATAGTAAAATACCTTTCTGTGAATTTTAGAGACTTCATAGCTTCATGAGCATCTTTACGCCATCTGTCGTTTTGATTTTCAGACATGAAGCAAGCAGCAGCAGAAAACTGGTAGCAGCACATGAAAGTTTTCGTTGTGGTTTAACTATGCTTCTAACATCTAGTTATCTTTAGGAAACAGGTGCCATCAAGGATTTACACCTTGTTGTAAATCCTGGAATCATCAATCTATCAGTGTATGAAGCAGGTGCAAACTATAATAGTGAATAACACTGGTGATCTTATTCTTTTGGGAAATCTTGGGTTTTGGCATTCATGTGGTTGTTATTTTAGCATACATAGTTGCCAGTATTGTAATTACACTCCCATCAGCATTGTCCTACTCTAAGACAACAATACATTCTGACACACCACAAAAACCCTGAACAGAATGGCTTAAGGAGACGTTATAAAGAGCCCGAGGCATTGGACCTGGCCTCATCAGCCCCAGGATCCCAATTAATTTAAGTATCCATTGGGTGCCTGCTCCACAGAGACCCCACCTCACACCCCTTAGAACACAAAAGATTCAATGCCAATGTCGTGGTGGCAGACACCACAGCAAAGGTCCCAGGTTCATGCCTTGGCAGGTTTAAGTTTTGGCACCAAGTGGTTCTTATGTTGTGACTGATTAAAATTCCTGGATGACTTCAGATTATGCTGGATGATTGCAGTTTCTTGTTTCTTCGGGATAGTGGATAATTCCTGGACATCTGCAGCTGACTGCTCATTCATGCATGCTTTTGTTTATGCATGGCACTGAATTATTCCCAGACGACTGCTGCTTGTGTTTATTCATTCAGGGCTGTGGTTATTTCTGGATAAAGGTCGCTTTTACTCATTAGCATGCATGAAAATAGATGGATTCAGGTGAGGCATAGATGGTACATTATGCTACACATAATGCTTTCCAGTTTTTTCCCTCTAACTCAAACACAGAATATCAAACAGTCTGTTTTCCCCAAACATATTTTACAAGTTTAATTGCATCAATCAAGGGCTCAGACTCCCTGCTATGTTTAGTTTTATCTTCTGCTGTCAGTCCTTTAGCGGGACATTTTTTTTCTCATGTCGTGTATAAAGTGATTTTGTAGCAAATTATTCAAAACATGAGGTACTAAAACGTAGACTGTGATAAGATGTGACGGCTTCACATCTGCTGGAAAACTGAGATAGAGAGAGGCAGGAACATGAGAGGAATTGAGATAAAGCCGGGTACATCTGGTTCCACAGTTTTGTTATACGCTGTTACACCAGCCAGCAAACATTATGAGTTTCTCTCCTCAATCATTTGATCCTCCTGATGAAAACATCCAAATAACTACACGTCAGATTGATTTCATATTTCCTTAACCTTCTATAGGTGTTACCTGCACTCATGTAAAAATGAATTGCCTAACTTTTTACCATCTTGAAAGGCAAAAATACTGATCCGTGGTTTTGTTTCAAGCATTAGTATCTTTAAAATCAGTGGCTCGATGTAAGCCATTGTTGAGGGGCCAGGCTGTTAAATTTCACAGCTTTCCATGGGGAAAGCTTGCTTTCACATTCACTTTCTTCTTTGACCATTATTGTGTGTGACCTTCAAACATGATGCCATCTGTGTGTTAAGTGAAAAGAACCTATAAAATCTAGCTCTCATCCAGTACCATAATACATATAGCAGCGTGATGCCATTTCACTGTCTCCCACAGATTAGACATTTCAATAGCTGTCGTATTGTGAAATTAATCGTTCAATGGTAATGGTAAGAAAAGTTTTATACAAAGGCATATTTTAGAGGATTTTAAGTTAAATAAAAAGTAACAAAACCACAAATTACTAGCATTTCAGCTCTTAGTGGATACTAGCTCCATCCCTACACTATGAAAAAAGGCTGTAATTATTCCTGTCCCAAAGAAAATAAATACAAATGCAACATCGTTTAGACCCCTGCCAGTTTGCATATAATGCTGGGAGAAGTGCTGATGATGCTTGGATTACTATAACTCATTTGATTCTAAAACATTTAGAGAACCCCTTTGCCATGGGTTTGGAATGTAGAAAAGGTGAGTCTCTTGATGCATACTCAATAATCCAGGTACAAGAATCCTAAAAAGTTGAATCTGTTCATCTGGACGTAGCGATTTTTTTAGTGGGAGAAACGTTTCGTCACCTTCTGGTAACTTCTTCAGTCTCAGCTGACTGCGGAACAATTTGCATACTATTGATCATGAAACTTACCAAATGGCCAATTGTTAGTCAGTGGTGCTGGTTTCGGTCATTATGCAATGTACTGTTTATAAGGTTGGGGAATTCTGCAGTCAGCTGAGACTGAAGAAGTTACCAGAAGGTGACGAAACGTTTCTCCCACTAAAAAATCGTTACGTCCAGATGAACAGATTCAACTTTTTGGGATAGAAAAGGTGAGGACTCAAATGCAGGACGCAGAGAGGCAAAGTGCAGGGACAAAAGATGAGCCATTTATTCTTGGTCAGCATAAAGTCCATAACCATAAATGCAAACAAAAGCAGGTAAATAATATTCAGAAACACCAGGACAAACAATGGAAAGCAGACTAGCTGGGAAACGGTACGACGGACACATGAAAACTAAGGACTTAAATACACTGGGGACTAACAGAGGGAACACAATGCAGCTGGGGAGGAACAGGTGAACAGAATCAACTAACGAGACAGAGGGGAAGTAAAACTAAACACAATTCACACGAGATGAAAGACAAGCAAAATAAAACAGAAGTAACTAAACACGGGACATAGAAACAACAAGAGCACAGAAAGGCAGGGGAAAGAAACTCAGGGAATAAACTAAATGCAAATTACCAAACCAGAACTAAAAATAAAATCATGAAGAGCAATAAACTAGAATACGAAACTCAAACAACGGCTAGAACTAAGAACACCCTAAGCAGAAGATACAAAGGTAAAAAAAAAAAAAAACTAAACCAGAAATAAACTGAAGATATTAAACAATAACAGCACAAAACACTGGCCAAAGACCCGGGACCATAACACCCTTAGTTCATGCACGGTTAATACCATGCTCCCTTATACATGTTAAATAACATGATACAAATGAAGGTGAATCTCTGTATAATCAGATGGTACTTGGCCTTTTTAATTAAAAGACAACAGCAGCTAAATGTTAATTCTACTCTTTCACTCATGCAGGTTATAAATACAGGAGTCCTACAGGGCTGTGTGATCTTCTTTTCATATTATAAACAAACAACTGTAGAACACAAACATATATATGACTAAATTCTCTGATGATACAGCGATTCATAGGTTGTTAACCAAAGATTCAGATATTGCTGTTTATAAAAATAAGATAGAAGGGACTGTGCAGTGGTGTGAGGGGCACAATCTAATGGTAAATGTAAATGAAACCAAGGAAATGATCCAAGATCTATTGGAGATTATAGTCCCATTTTAATTAGTGGAAGGAAGGTTGAACAGGTGACAACATTTAAGTATTTAGGTGTTCACTTTGACTGTCAGTTACAGTGGGTTCATCATATGGAGTCTGTGTGTTCACAAATCAGTCAGTGCTTGCATTTTTTAAGAAGGCTTAGAGTCCATGAGGTGGATAAAAGCATTATGTTACTATTTTAGAGGGCAAATATTGACTCCATTATCCGTTATGGCATCACTACATGGTTTGGTAACCTTTCTGTCAAGCTCAGATCACAAATTCAAAATTTGATTAAAAGGGCTAAAAAGAGGCATGCTCCCTCCATTTTCCCTCCAGGAGATATTTGAAAAGTCAGTGATAAAGCAGGGTCTAAAAATCACTAAAGATATTAATCACATCCTTCATAAAGAGCATGAGTTGATGCCCTCAGGAAAAAGCTATAGGATACCAAATTGTAAGCTAAACAGGTACAGATTTCCTTTAGTGCCATTATTAATTAAACTATTGAATGTTAATATGTGAAATTGTGAAAATGTATTTGTGTGTGAATTTAATGTTGTTGTTGTTGATGTTAGTTTATGTGATGCGTCTCCATCGCTTGTCCCAGACAAATTTCTCCCAAGGGAGACAATAAAGGCTAATCTAATCTAATCTATTCTAATCTAATCAAAGTGAGAGCAAGCTCCTTCATTAAGAAAAGCATAAAATAGAAAAGCTGAAGAATACAAAAGCAGCACGTATTTCAAACAAAAATTTTCTTTGAAGGATAAAAATCCCAAAGATTGGTCTTACCACTCACATAATGTCAGCAAAGTGGAAATTGAATAATTTATGGCAGATCAAAGATTTGTTTTCTGTATGGTAGACATGGGTAAAGATATAATGAATAGTAACACTAGTTCCAAGTCAGCTCTATCTCATTTTCCTCTTATGAAGAAAAAAATATACAAATGTCTGACATGTCAAAATTATCCTGAAGTGTTTTAAAGTTTGGTTTAACCTCTTAATATCCACTAGGTTGCCATTGAGCTGTTTGCTGGGTTAGGCTTATGTTCATCTGCCCCCTTTCTATAACGTATCCAAGTGGAAATTTTATCATAAAGGAACTGTGAGGCCAAAATGCATGTAAGAAGGTTGTTTTTGAAACTATCCTTGTTTATTTTGTGGCTAATAAGCAACCTAACCCTAACCTTGGGTGGTTTACTGGTAAACTGGTGGATGTTAAGAGGTTAAGGGTGGACTCACATGAGGAGACAAGGTAGGAAAAACTGAAACTTTCAACAACAACAAAAAGAAAGCTTGGTAATGCAACCAGAAGTCCAGCTAAAAGCTCAGTCACACTACAGTAAAAATTGGATGGCAGCCTCCTTGCAACTGGGAAAAATCTATGGTTGCCCAGTGATTACATTGAATTTTTTTTTACTGTGGAAGACCAATTAAAAGTAGTTAAAGTAACCAACTTGTCACTCAGAAGTACACTCAACAGCCTCAACCAGACAAGTGTCCTGGTGGGAGGCAACCTGTCTCCAAACAACCGCGGTCTCACTCAGATTGACTGCAGTCACTCTCAGATAGATTGGTGAAGGTTTGCAAATAATTGCTGTCTACCTGATAAACACAGACAGATTGCAAACACATTGCAATTGATCAAAGTTAGTCTGCTAAGATGACTGCAACTTGTCTGCAATATGTCTCTTTGCAATAGACTCTACTCAACTGGTTGTCAATTGGTTGTATTCTCATTATATTATTACATAAAAGCAAAGCTGCTGAGCGCCTTTGTCATTTTGCAGTGAATTTCTATTTCAAATCTGTGAGGTTCTGTCTGGACTCTGAATGTAAGTAGTTAATGTGAACTTCTGTGTATGTAGACAGCAACAGATTTGTGATTTTTGCCTGTTTATCACAGTTTATCACTATATTATCACCAACAGATTGCTTATAATTGCCTACTTGACTCCATTAAATCGCAAACTGATAGCAAACAGACAGCAAACTGATAGCAGACTGAATCTGTATTTTTGCTTGATGTGCCAAAGTTGCTTTAAAGAAGATGATCGACTGCGAGTGGTTGCAGATCTGGTTTTCGAAGCAACCATTTCAAAGGCTACAAAATTGCAAGTTCATTGCACACGGCCATAGTAGTTTTAGTCATGCCATGCTGTCCAACCACTGTTTACCTGCAGTAAAAGGCAATCTAAACTGGGGACAATAATGTTGGTCCAAAAGGCAACAGAGGAAAACCTAAACTCAGGGAACTACTACGAGACAGCTGACAGAAGAAATAAAGAAGTATGAGCAGGATGACAAGGAACGGGTTAACACAGTGAGGGCAGAGGAAACGATAAAGACATGAAGGAAAAAACTCAACATGACATACGAGGAAAGTGACCTACAAGAGAGAAAGGAACACAAGAAAAGAACTGAAAGGCTGAAAGCAGTTATTTCTTCCAAAAGTTCAATTTAAAAAGTGACAAATCATTATCTGAACATTTGGTACATTTTCTCAGAACCATATAGTACTAAAGCCAGCTGGGATATGTAATAGAATGCACTGCATTTACATAGTGTTTTTCTATTCTTATTTACCACTCAGTGTGCTTGTTTTTACTTAAATCCACGTTTACCTTTGTCATGTTATATTTCTCTCATATTTTAAGTGCATATGGATGCACTTAAAGGCTTTATCTAACATGCATGCACACCTATGGTCATTCTTTTACCTGTCAACCTAACATCCATGCCTTTGGATCGTCGGAAGCTAGAGGCACATGGAGAACATGCAAACTCTACACAGAAAGGCCCCAGCCAACCAGGCGATTGAAAACATGAACACGTTCTGTCTTTTTCAATATTTACCTGAGACCACCAACTTTCCTGAAGCATAATCAAGTCAATTAAGTCAGCTAATCAGAGCCATAAAAAGGCTTGTCGGCCTATAATTATTACAAATTCATATTATATTAAAACAAATTAAACTTTAGTGAACAAATTACAGTTTTGCAGATAGGTTCATTATATATGTTTCCCTATTTTGTTAATTTTAAAAATTTAATCCAGGTGGAATTCTATTCTAAAGAGTTTATTCTTTACTTAATGGATGCCATATAATTTTACCCACTTTATTTAATCAGAAGACTTCAATTTGCAATATTCACCTTTGTGGAATCTTGGGAGACAGAAATGCCTCAGCTTCAGGAGATGACTATACAAATAATCATCATTAGGTAATGAACTTTGGCAGTGGTCTAGCTGTGATCCAGGATCAACAAACACTTTTTGACATCCTTTAGTTGCTTAATGGTTTGTCCAACAATAAAATGGCAATAAGATAGAATCAGTCTGCTGTCAGTTTGTGATTGAAGGGGGTCAAGTTGGCAATTACATGCAATCTGTTTGTGTTAATGCGGTGATTAATTGTTATCAATCTGTGAAATCTGTTGTCTTCTGTTGCAAATCTGTCTAGATACACAAAATTTCCCATTAAACAGAAATTCACATTAACTACTTACATTCAGAGTCCAGACAGAACCTCTTAGATCTGAGACAGAACTTTAGAAATTCCTCCACAAATAGTGATGTAGTTGCTGGAGAATGGTGATTTAACTGCAAAACGACATAGGCGCTCAGCAACTTTGCATTTATATAGGAATATAACCAGAATACAACCATTTGGCAACCAGTTCAGTCGAGTCTCCTATTGCAAAGAGACATGGACAAGTTGCACTCATTGAAGCACACTGGCTCAGCATGATTGCAGCATGTTACCAATCTGTCTGCAGCATGTTACCAATCTGTCTGCAGCATGTTACCAATCTGTCTGAGAGTCATTGCAATCAGTCCATGTTGGGCCACAACTGTTTGGAGACAGGTTGCCAGGCAACCCGTGCAATCACCTTGCAATTGGAAGTGGTCACCCAGACGTTGTCACCACTACAATGGGTCACCAAGCGTGATAAAATTCAATGCAATGCAACCTCCGATTATTCCTAGTCGCAAGGAGGTTGCTGTCCTATTCTTATTCTAGTGTGACTGAGCCATAACTCAGCCCATGAGCTCTCCTAGAAGAAACAGTGTTGTTGTTTTTTTTCTTTTCTTTTAATCTGTAAGTGGTGTTAATGGTTTGGTTCATCAGCATAGTTTGCAAACATTTCTGAGGCTTCATTTTTATCTGTTAAATGTCCTCATACCTTGTCCCTGACATAAATATTCACAGTATTTTGCAGTCTAGAGTCTGGGGTTCTGGACTTTTGTTGTGTAATGCTGTGCTGAACATCAGGATGAGTCTGTTTTAAAAGAAAATGGTGTGTAATAAGGTTAAAATAACTATCAGTTGCTGTGCCGAGCTACTTTCAGAGATTTGATTATTACTCTGCAGTGTAGTTTATTACAGGCTGAGCAGGATATTAGGTCTGAGCGCACCTCAGTGCATATCTGCGTTTTTCTGTACTGATGATAGTCTGAAAGTTCGCTGTGTGACCTGTGTTCCCTTGCTTTCACAGTAATAACATCAGGGCTTCGGACACAGAGAATACCACATTGCATGACAGGAAAGCACCTGGAATTACTTCACAGTAACACTGAGCTTTTACTGGAAATTACACAGGCAGACAAACACACACAGCTTTCACAGAGTGTAACTGTCAGTGCACAAGACCCACAGAGCACAAAGCTTTCAGGGGAAATTCACACACACACAAACTTAGCTTTCATGGTACATTATTGCAAACAGAGACGCATACTGTCATGAGCAAGTTAAAAAGTACAGATGGAGCTTTCACAACAAATTAGAAACGGCACACACTTTTTGCCTCATAATGACTCTGGTAAAGTGAAGGAGTGGTTCGGTATCATTAATGATAATTTTGTCAGAAAAGAGTCGGAGAAGATAGAAATCTGTTTCATGCTGTGCACCCAAAACTGATGGAGGTCCGTGAAGTTTTTAGCCTTAGGTAGCGTGGAGTTTGTGGTTTTGCTTGAAAGAAATTGTTTTTTGAATAAATGTTGAACAAATTCAGGGATTTTGATCAGTGTTCAGGTTGGCCTATCGCAGCAGAAATTTGTAAACTGTTAAAAGTAGACTTTGTGGTTTGGTATTTAGCTTGTTTACTAGTTTGTTAAAAAGTAAAAAGGACAAATCTAGTTATTTAGTTTCAATTACTATGAGAATCAGCTCTGTTTGTAGTTGTACATCAGTTGGGATGTACAACTACATACTTAGCTGACTTGCTAAAAGAAACAAATAAGGCCTCATTCATACCTAGTCCTAGAGACCAATCAGCGACCCCCTGGCAACCTCTGGTCAGTATCTTCCATATAATCTATGGACAACTGCGGGAACCTGCTAGAAACCAAAGCAGTCACGAAGAGGTTTTTAGTCCAGCAGTGTATATCTCTTTGTAACTCATTTCACCTAGCAACAGCAAGTAACCTTCGCAACCAGCCTCTAGCCCTGTGTGGCTGGGGCTTTAGCCTCCAGCAGCCAATCCCCTAGCTTCAGATTCTGTTAGAGATAAGCTAGTATAATAAGTATAATAAGTATAGTGGGAGAAGTTTATCTGGGAAATAAATGTTGAAAAATTTAGGGATTTTGATCAGTGTGTGGGTTAGCCTATCATGACTTTGTGGTTTTGGTAACTAGATTATAGTTGTTTGTACGGATTTGGTTAGACATTAGTGGTACGATGAAAAAAAAAGGAGCAAATTGTACTAATTACAGTGCAGGACAGGTAAAAATCCTGAAAGCCTGAAGCTTGAAACCCCATCTATAACATTATGACTTCATCAAAAGCACAACAAAACAAGTATACGGGCAGGAACAAACATGGCAGCAAGCAAAGAAACATTTAAACAGAGAAATTAAAAAAAGAAAAGCAATTAATAAAATCCAGAAAAGCTCTCTGATAAAAGTCTTCTAAGAAGATTTAAAAGAGCTCACTGACTCGTCTGACCTCATTTTCGTTAGGTAGTTCATGCTATAGCTTCGGGGCTCTGCCTGCAAATGCACTTTTAGTTTTCAGCAACACCCCAGGAAATGATAGACATCTGCCTGAGGCAAGAGGACATCAAGAGCCTTGAGATTCAACTTTAAGATCTTGATATCAAGTCTAAAACATACTAGGAGCCCAGTGTAAAGAGGCAGGTCACTTCTCTTGGTTACTGTTAGAAGGCTGGCAGTTGAGTTCTGAGCAAGCTGGAACCAATCTATGGATTAATACAATATTAAACTGCTAAACTGTTTCTATTCAGTATTACAACCAACAACAAAAAAAGCCCAACATGCACAGTCTCTTTTTTTAGCAAGTGTACTTACCTCTTCACTTGACATTGCTTACTAAATAAAGGTTAAAATTTTTTATCTTAGTATATTCAGGGACCATTTTCTCTGTCTCACTTCACCTTACAGAGAACACAAAGAAAGGAGAAGGAAAAGAGAGGGAAAAGAAGTGTGGCCATTCACCCATTTATATGCATCTGACATGCTGGTGCTATATATATATAAACCCCCAGTAGGTCTGAATGCCATATATATAACACCTTAAAAGATAAGAAACCTTACAAATATGCAAAAAAGTAATGGTTCGGTGTAGTCCTAAAGCACCTGGGGACATGTGTGAGCAAATACTGCATTTATTGGGGACTACTTTCAGCGGTGGGTTAATCCACATTTGCTGTCAGTGTTTGTCGCAGCAGGATGATGTAGACTATGTGGGACTGATTGTTAATTGTAATAAAGGAGTAATTCAGTGAAACAGAGTGGCTGAGCACAAAGGAATGTGTCGCATAAGGCTCTGAATGCACAAAACATGGACGTAGTGTACATTAATTGTTAGCTTGGGTCTACACATGAGATTTATTGGCAGTAGAAAATATCTGAAAGAATATATTTTTAAAAAATTCTAAAAGAAAATACTGTGCTACTGTGTGTCTACGTTCCTTTATTCAGCTTTCAGCCACTACAGGTCAGTCAGGTCACACACAAATACACACACACATGGACACACACGTTTGTATGTACTTAAGATGCTAGAGATTTTACTCACTCACCCACATCGCTGGAGATTTACAGGAATAAATATCCATTTTAGAGGAATTTAAAGCTAGAGGGCAGATAGGAGTGAGTGTGTGTGTGTGTGTGTGTGTGTGTGTGTATGTATGTGGTACAGGCGTTTTTAACGGCAGCTGGCTGAAATGAGCCCTGAAATTGAGTGCAGAGAGAGGGAAAGGAAGACTGAGAGTGAGAGAGAGAGAGAGAAGCAATGTGAAGAAGAATGAAGCTGAAGCTGAAGCGAGAGAGCGAGCTCAGCAGTCTTCTTCAGCATAAATGGAGGTTAAAAAAGAGGATGAGGAGAGAAGGGTTATGGAGAATATTTATAAGTGAGATGATAAGAAGGGAGAGACAGATTCAGTCTCCATCGACTCTACATATCAGAAGTGGGCATGTATTCTGCTTATTTCCAGCTCAATATTTTTATTTTTGGACTCTACTAGAGTCTCCTTTTAACTCAGCCCTCCTCTGATTGGCTGTCCTTTGCAAACAGAAGGTCTAAACAACAGGTGGGTGGGACTTTACAGTGAGCTTCTTCTGAAGGGTGCCTGGCAGCTTTAGAGGCTAAATGAGAGGCTGAGATGACCATATTAGGGATATCTGCTCTAACTGACATCATAGCGATCCAAGAATATAAAATGTATCTAAAACTGAAAATGTATCTGCTGACAGAGATTGCTTACTGAACATTAATCATCGGAATAGGATAAAAATGACAGAAAATAAGGAGAAGCTTAAGAGATCCACTTTTAAGGAGTTTTTCAGATTTTAATAACAGATTATAACAGAACCCTTAGCAGGTCAATGCATCAGTTTTTCTTGTGAACATGGATGAAAACACAGATGAAGACACACTTGAACATGCGTAAGGCACTGGAGGGTGGCATGATGCCAACTGAATTGCCAGAATCAAATGTTGGCATTGTATATTAAAACAAAACCACAGACAAAAGCAAAAGTACATTTTCATATCAGCATTTCTAGATGTGTGTGTATACTTAGAGCCAAGCTGGGAGAGCCATTCCACATCTTATTTTTCCCACTGTACAGATGCTGCAACAGCCACCTCTTCAGCACAGCAGTGGGCGCTCACGAGATAGTCCACAACGAATAGGAGTGAATAGTGCTAAATGGCTAAAAAAACTCAGTTTTCACAACTACAGTATTAATAATATATCTGAAGTGAAATAAAACAACACTATATCCTTTAGTTTGTCTTACAGGGAATCAGATATGAAACATAAAAGTATGCATTTTGCTCTTTAGTTGGCTAAGGATTTATGACAGGACACACTCCCTTGATGGTGCCCCTTCTGAAACCAGAACTATTATAAGACATTAGAAGTTAAACCACTGCAGACATTTAGATGTGTGTGTGTGTGTGTGTGTGTGTGTAAGAAGATAGAGATAGGGTGAGGAACTCAGTCATTCGGGAGGGCCTCGGTGTACAACCATTACTTCTTCACATTGAAAGGAGCCAGTTGAGGTGGTTTGGGCATCTACTAAACAAAGAACAAAGAACTGGTGTGCTGCACTCAACAGGACTAAACAGTCTAATGAGTACTGACCCACTGAAAACTCTAAAAGATATTAATGAGAATGTCAGCATTCACAGTTGCATATAGATGCCGTCTGAACAGGACTGTGTCCCCCTTGAGGGGCTGGAAGAGGTGATTGTGGAGAGGGAGGTCTGGACAGCTCTGTTTAGACTGTTTATTATTGCACCTGCAATAATGCCACTTTTTGCATTTTTAAGGATTATAGTCCTATAGAAAAAATTCCCCACTTGCCCTGCAGGTGGTCTTTGTTTGTCCTTCAAGCTCAGGTCCTCTACCAGAGGCCAGGGAGCTTCAGGGTCCTGCGCAGTATCTTAGCTGTTTCTAGGACTGCGCTCTTCTGGACAGAGATCTTGGAGGTCGTTCCTGGAATCTGCTGGGCTGGACTGAAAGACAGCACAGGAACAAGCTCTAAGCACAATATCGATAGAGGCTGGAGTCTACCACATCAGGCAAGACCTCAGGTGCAGTCTGTGCAAAGATGCCCCTGAGACAATCCAGCACATAACAGCAGGGTGCAAGATGCTAGCAGGCAGGGCATACATGGAACGCCATAACCAAGTGGCTGGCATAGTATACAGGAACATCTGTGCTGAGTATGGCCTGGAAGTCCCAAGGACAAAGTGGGATACGCCCCCAAAGGTGGTTGAGAATGACCAACCAATGAACAGCAAAGATTTTAGTTTTCTGTTGTGTGCATCCATTATCCATAACCACTTATTCTTTGGAGTGCCGAAGCAGAGGGGAGGTTAGAGCTGACCCTTCCATAGGAAAGTGCTCCCTCTCTATGTGTGCCTCACAGTCTCTTATTTGTTACATGTGCTGTGTGCAGCTGGCCTTGTACACACTTATGCATCACAGCTATTGGTAATAATATTCCCATTTTGTTTTGTATTCCTGTAATCTCTTCACCTACTCACAACCCCACAGCACTTTTATCAGTTGTGAGTTTCCCTGATGAGTCTGAAAGAAGCTAAATAAATGTTATTTTCTTCAAAAATGGGGGGAAAAAAATCAAATGTACAGTCCTTTTATAAAGAAGTTTTCACACAGGACACAGCACCTGTCCTGTTGCTGCACTGAGCAAACCGCATCGCTGCAGGCAATTTGGGAGCCTTTGCAGGCACCGCGGTCAAAGTCAAACAAATCTGCATGGTGTGACAGCTGCCTCCATAGCCAATAAAAACAAGAGGGAAGAAAAATGGAATAAAAGTTGATAATGTATCTAAATTTACGGAATTATACAACACAAGTTTGAGTTTCTATCAAAATCACAAGAGGACAAACCCTTTCTTGGAAACGGCTTTGTAAGTTTGTAGAATACGTCATATCTGTTTTGTAGCAGTCACTTAGCTTGTTGATGGTCGGCACTGTGTCTAAACACAGCTTCCATTTGGTGTGTGCTCCACAAGCTTTATAGATCTGTTGAAGCTCTTAAGGAAATGAGATACAGAAAAAAGACAGACGTGTTTTCGAACACCACCTATATCGCTCTGTCCTGTGGCTCCCTCGAGCAGTACGTTGAACATTTTTTTTTAAATGATGTACTAAGCATACCAGTTAATTACTAAAAAGCTCAATTTTACTTTGATTTACTTTGATTTTTTTTAGACTTCAAACTTGATCAAAGCTTTTATACTTGCTGGGTGCTGGTATGTTTGCATTGTTCTGCCATTGTGACTGAAACTGAGTATTTAATAGGAGTTATTTTTACTGTAAGGCACCATGATATTGGTTCATTCTAATTCCTTAAGTGCGAGGCTCATATTTACTTGTAAATGGAATATTTTAATGTTTTGGAATGTTGAAAAAAGCGATGAAAACTCTACTATCTGTTCAAATAAAGGCAGTGTAACAAATAGACCCTGGATAGGCAAGTTTGCCGGCAGAGTGTGGCTTTTATTACTTGTAGGAGCAGCTGTTACAGTCATTGTCTTTGCGCGGCTTTTCAGCCGCGGCCCCAACTCGGCTCCTGCAGCTTGACAGCCGCCGCGGCTACCAGCTCGGCTCCCGCAGCTATCCCAGCTCCCGGGTTCCCAGCCCAGCTCTCACCGCTCCTCAGCCGCCGGATCTCCGCTCGGCTCCCGCAGCTATCCCAGCTCCCGGGTTTCCAGCCCGCTTTCGCCGCCTTTCCAGCCGTTGGATCTCCGGCTCAGCCCCCGCGACTTGTCGGCTGCTGCACGGCTCGCCAGCTGCCACTTTCCAATCGTCGTCTTTCACTCTCTTGTTCTTCACCTCTCTCGTCAGGTCTCGGCGTCCTCATCAAATAGGGGAGGCCTAATTGACTCACGCCAGCCCGGTGTGCTGGCCGGCCTCCCCCGACGCCACGCCCTGACTCAGCTGCCACAGTAATATA
>VUQS01014054.1:8441-29102 GCA_015108495.1 Heterochromis multidens
AACAGCCCCACAAAAAAAAAAAAAAAAAAGCCCAAATTTACAGCATAAATAGGCATTTTTACCGCCTGTAACAAAGAAACATTTGTGGTCTCTATCTTTTGGGTTTGTTTTTTTTTTTAATGCTACAAAATTATTGCGACTAAGCACGATGAACTTGGCTGCTTCGAAGACAGGGACCAGGACTTGCAGTCAGTTGACGTCTTCAAAGCAACTTTGGTGCGTCAAGATGGCAATAAAATGACAATAAGAACGAGTCAGTCTGCTGTCAATTTCCCACTGAATGGGGTGAAGCAAATGCATGCAATCTGGTTGTGATAAAACAGCAATTAACTGTGATAAATCGGCAAAAAGTGTAAATCTGTTGCCGCCTGCACACAGAGAAATTCCCATTAAACAGAAATACACATTAACCACGCAACTGCCTTACAATCGAAAGTGGTCACCCAGAGGCTAAGCGTGATTATTATTTTAAATTATACATGATTTTAAGGGATTTGCTGCATTGACTGAGAGATACATGCGAACACAGCTGTCTGCTAGGCATCACCTAAGCTAATTGGAGTCACTGAAATGGACCTTTTGACCAGTTTATGGTGTTCATGCCTTTTAACGCAATTACCTGACAAATAACATAACCTGCTATGTAGTGGACTGAATGTCTAAGAAATCTGTGCTCCATTTTTTTTAAACAGTCTCACGTCTGTTCGTTTTTAACAGACAGACATGACGGTGGAATCAATCTTCTCATGCAACTCTTCAACAGAGTGACTCTCTCCCAAACTTTCAAACCATTCCTTTAAATTCTGAACTTAGAATATCCTCTCTCACTGCCTGCACAGCTCAAAATCTTTTGTGCTTTTTCTGCTTTTACGCCTCTGTAAACATTCTGGTTGTGACCAACAATGATTGAGACAAAGTGGAAAGCTGGAGCTGCAGGAGGACGGTACCTCGACATCAACGTTAGGGGAACTCTCTCGGGGGTCGTAGTCATACAGAGCCACCATTCTTCGTGTTGACATCGGATGCTGACGCCCGCTTCGCCTGTTTCTTTCTGTGAAGAAGAAAAGCAGAATACAGACAGAGAGACAAGAATAATCCCTGGTAAGAATGTAAAAACATAACTCAGTGTGATGACCAATGATCATACATAATGCTCGTGTAAGACCATATGCTTTCAGTCTAAACCGTGTCCATGTTAGAAGTGAGGGAAAGCTTAATGACAGAAAATATAATATATGTATTCAAATTCATTATTAAAACCTCTTGAGATAAAAATTAGCCAAACGCCCACAGATGAATAAAGATGGTGAGGAGTGGAAAAAAAAAAAGAAGGCAATAAAGATGAAGCAGAGAGCTTAAGAGCATCTCGCTGCACACAGACCTCTTTTGGATTTTCTGGACCTGCGATTTATTGAGCGGCCATCTTTGAAACGGTCACAGTTCACTTCACAGGAAAGCAGAAAAACATAATTAAGCGGGGAGAGTAGAGGAAAGGAGAAGCGAGTCAGTAAAAGACAGTCCAGTGCACCATTAAGTTGGCTAGATAGACACAAAGGTTATCAGGGCAAAGGGAAAAAAAAAGTCAGATGGTCCTTTAGGAGAAAAAGAAAAACATATCTCACCTAACTTCTCCACAGGAGTGTTAAGTGGAAGGAAGCCCTGTTTAAGGAGCTGGTCCATCATTTCATCATCTTCTGTTTGGATCTCAGAGACCATGTTACAGGGGATCAGACCCACTCGGTCTCGGATTTCTGCCCTGTAGAAACCATCCGTGTCTTTGTTCCCAAACACCTAAAAGAACAAATATCAGAATCAAAGGACAGATACCATGAAACTGACAGATTAGGAGCAGACAGCAGGTTATTACTATTTAAAGGCACTAACTAACAAAACCCATCATCATCAAGAGTAACTAACAAAACATTTAAGAGTAGGAGAATTAAGAAGAAAATTCTGGGTTATGAAACTAGAGGACGACCGATATAGCATTTTTTAAACTGGTACCGATATTTGGTGATTTAAAAATCCAATATTCCGATTTTTTCTTTCAGACAGATGTTATGTGTTATATGTAGCTATGCCTGGCCTTGCTTGGATCAGCTGTTTGTTGTGTTTGTGGCCTTCCAAACACGTGTGTTGCCGAAAGGGAAGTTGCTGAGTTCCCTCTGTTGGACAAACTATGCAACTTCAACACTCAAAACATGGCTGAAGGGTGTTTCTCCCATTTCTTGATTACTTTTTAAATTTTTATTTATCAGCTGTTATAAATGCCGATATCAATAGATTGTCAAATAACTACCCTGCCGATAAATTGGTCAGGGTCAATATGAAGCATATCTATGTGTAAGTATTTAAAGAGTCAGTCCACCACCTTGATGATCTGGCCTTCCTTGAATGGCAGCTCCTCATCAGCAGCATCAGGGTTAGGAGACATGGACAGGGGGTCATAGTCAAAGAGAGCCACAAACACACGGGTCATCTCCTCCGGCTCGGACTCCTCGTAGTAATCCGGGGAGCGCCGTCCCCGCCCGTGTCTGCGCCCACCATAGCCGTCTGAAACATAGAGGAGGCCTCTGCTGCTACTACCAGCCTTATACAGCCACGTTGGCTGTAGAGGCAATGAGAGCAGAAGATGTCTCTTTGTTAGAGCTGACAGGGGAGCGGGTGATGAGATGCATGTGTGAAAAAAGAGCCCGAGGTTTAATGCCGTAAATACAATTTTAGTTTGGTTACCATTTTCACTTGGGAAAAAATCACGCTCCTGTGGCGCTTCTTACAAAATGATCATAGCACACCGGGGTTCTTTGTTCACACATCTCTGCTTGCTGGCGTGTCAGTTACCAAACATCACACAACAACACAACACAGGCAGGAAACATGTGTCAAGCAGTTTTGGGGTTGCAAGGGAAACTGAACGACTGTACACACCAGGAGGACACAAGTAACACTGCACTGTTGCTCATTGCTGTTTCACTGCCTTATCTCACAGAGGCTGATTAACATGCATGTTTTCACGGGTTCAGACACAATGAGGAGAGCATTCCCACATCAAATGCAGGTGTAATGTCATGCTTTGCAGCCAGAGCTGGAAACAGTGTGCAGAGGAAAAGGGCAAAGGAGGCATGTTCACATGGGAGATGATAAATCAGATGCTCCAGCAGTTCCTAGCAACATAGATATCAGGGACAGTGAGGGGGAAAGGATGAACCTGATATCAGTTCCTCATGCTTCTCATGGATCACCATGTTAAATGTTACAATGGCAGATTGTAAGTCTAAATAATGGCTCAGAGATATTGCAACAACTTCCCACTAAGCAACTGAAATATGCCATTTGGAAGGTGTTAAATGTGCTTCAACAGTCTGAATTAATGAATGTGCACCTGAGTGATACCGACAAAGCAGGAATGCATTAATTCATCCAGTAGTGTATCTGTCTTTCTCATTGTATTGTAAACAGCTCATGCAAAAATTAACAAAGGAAACGGGCTACAGTCTCATAAAGGCAGGGAGAAGGAAAAGAGGAGGCTGAGGAAAGGGGAAGGTGGGAGGGGAAGGAAAAGAGGAAGGCATTGCGAAGTTGCAGCGGGTTGGAGAGTGGACTGGACATGGAAGGTAGATGGGAAGAGTGGGTGGGTTGGGGTTTCTTGGGATTGAAGGTGTAGGAGTACATACAGGGAAGGGATTTTCATTCTCCAGCAACAGGAAAAGTGGCCAGTCTTGTCTTCCCCTGTCAGCTTTATTCAGCTAAGCTAAACTAAACCAAACAAAGCAGCTAACTGTCCAGCACAGAACAAAGACCACCATGACATCACTGCATGTGTTCAGACAACAACTCTTGGCCTTTTCTGGCATTGTCAAGGTGAATTGTCATCTTGGAGAGAAGCTGCACCACATACCATATTGATCCTCTGAGGACATAGATCGCCATATCCTGCGCCGAGCTACACTGCCATAGTAAACATCCTCCTTGACGGGTGAGAGGTTCCCCTCACTCCCCTCACTGTTACTGTCCATGGTGATCTCTACAGAAGACACCAATCACAACGGTCAGAGATCCCCCCGCACACACACTCTGCTCTACCCCATGGCCCATTCACTCATGCTGAGACAGTAGGATGATGAGGTTACCCTGAGGTGGGGGTGGGTGGGTGGGTGGGAGGGGGTTAGGGGGTGGGGGTGTACAAGGCAACAGGTTTCACTCTGGAGTCACTGGGTGTAAAACAGCAATGCTTGCACTGTTTGCAGGGAGGTCAGATTGGGTTGGTTATGTAAACATGTTAACCCACAGTAAACACAGGCATGGTGGAGTGTGTCTGAGGTAACTTTCCTGCAAAACTGCATGTGAACATTTGGCGAATCCAGCTCATGAGGATGGACAGCTACAGGGTGTGCAAACACCCCACCCAAAAAAAAGGGGGTCTACGTGGTTGTTTAAGCTCTATGGGAGAGATGTACAGCTCGGCTCATATGGGTAACACATGGTATAAATCACAAGCACAAACATCAGTGGCCCTGCAGGTGGAGATCCTCATGTGGTGACCTCACTAACCAATGGATGGGATTGGTCGTCGCTGAGGAGGGGTGCCGATGTGAACCGGCCTCCTCCCTGAATGGTCCAGATGATCAGCGCTTCCATGTGACGGCGAGTTCCCAATGATCTTAGGAGTGAAAAACAACAGCGAAGAAGTTAGAACTGCAATCCACCTACAATATATAGGCAAGTAAACATTTAAAATAGATTAAAAAGAATCCCAAAATCCTGTTAAAACAACTAAAAAAAAAAACATAAGAGCAAATGATGTGGTTTCCATTTGTCCTTAGGAAGGCAAAATAATAATAAAAATAATAATAATGATAAAGAAACCCAACAAACCATCAAAAAAAGAAAATCAAATCAACCCCCAACACAACAACATGGACTGGGGTTCAGGAAAGGTCAGATGTTAAGCTAAAGACCATTTGTTTGGTTTGTTTTGTTCTGTGCATGTCAGCTCCTTGATGAGAAAAGGAAGCAAATGATGGCACAAAAAACAGAAATGATGGTTAAAGAACATAGAGAAAGAGTACGAGTGGTGTGTGATCGAAAATGGTTTTTGCTGTGGTCGAATGAGCAGACATACTAACACCTTTAGCCTGTGGCTTTGGATTATATCAGTCAAAACATTTAATACGTGAAAAGTTATGATGGACAAGAATTTTAAGACAGAGATGAAGGGTATGGGTTAAATGAATCCCAACAGGCTAAAGCCTTGACTTGGCCTTGTTTTTTTATCTGAAGCAATGAAAAGCAGGAGATGGCTTGAGCTCTAGAGGGTGAGACATGGAGAGCAACATATGAAGTCGGCAGCTGGCAGAGAGAAGGCACAGGCAAAGAAGAGAAGAGGAGCAGCATGTCCCCATGCACTGCACAGAGACTTTCCTTTAGATGGAGCCTTTCCCCTCAAAGACATGAGAAGTCAAAACTTTGTTAAATGGCCTTTAGGTAATTGAAAGCTTTAATTTATAAAATCCACCTAACACTCGAAATACAAACAAAGTAATTCACACAAAATAAAACATCTAATGAGACCAACAATGACCATGTGATAAACTGTCAAGAATGGAGAAAAAAAATGTCAAATGAAAGGAAGGGGGTTCTTAAAAAAAAAAAAACAGACAACATTAAGAAAACAGAATGGCTGCAGCTTGCTGATGGAAAGTACATCAGAAAGTCTGAATCACACACCAGCGCCTGGTCCCGGTTGAGTCTGGACAAAGACTGGGCCCTAGCCTCCCTGTGGGGGCTGTAATAGACCCTGTCCAGCTCGTTCAGCCTGCCCTCGCTCAGGGCCCCTTCCCTGGAGTAGTTTCGCGGCCCAGCATCCCGACCAGGCCCAAAGTGCTCCCTGTTCCTAAAATCACCCGTGTGTACCGACTTGGCTGCAGTCACTGGGACATCAGAGAACTCCTCCTCCACGCTGCATTGGCGGGTGAGAGTTCTTTTACGGCCCATAGCCAGCGCCCGCCTTTCTACCGGGCCTTCACAGTGAATGATGCGCACAGGCCCCCGCATGGGGCTTCCATGAGTATAGTACCCTCGATGGCCTCGTCCTAGAGAGCCTTCTTCCTCACTGCCGCAGTCTAAACCACTGTCAGGACTCTTGGTGTTCTGGCGGTTGGGTCGTCCCAAGTTGCGGTCATCGGCGTTGTAGCAGTACCGGCTGTCAGTGAAGCGAGGGGAAGAGCGTTGGCGCTGCAGACGGGAATTCTTGCTGGGGGTGAGATGGTTGCGCATGTGAGTGTCTTGGGGGTACATCCTTCGCTGAGTGTGTGGCGTCCCTGGTCGCCCCCCCTCTTCGAAGGACAGACGCTGGCCCATGCTGTCCACGCTGTCCGACTCTTCCTCAGCCACCTCGGGGATGCTGTGGAGACGCTTGCTGCGGAGTGACTTCTGCTTCACCACCTCCCTCTGGAGGTCCCAGCAGTCTCTTTCCTCAGCTAAGTCCTGACGCTTGTAATATGCCTTCAGTCATGACCAGGGGGCAACGTCCCACAATTTCACAGTTCAATGAGAGTCAGTTCAAAGCAAACGGTTCAGTTTATATTTTTGTGAGGGGGGTTTGTAAAGTTTTTTCGAAGGTTTTAGAACAGGCAGGAAACAACACAGTGTGTGAATAGAACAAATGGGGGGGAAAGACAAAATAAAGACAGAATTAGTTATTTGTGGCTATGTGGTAAGACATGCAGTCTCATTCCGTGAGGAGGAAATGGCATGCTCTGAACAGGAATCTGCTTTAAGATGATCTCATAAAAGTGGACACAGAGTTTAAATATGAGAAAAACATTCAAACGAAAGAAAGTATTAGACGTTGTCAATGTTACTGGTGATGGAAACATCTGTGTGGATGGAATGAGCAGATCGATGTTTTAAAAAGCCGAAATTAACAGTGTGAAGCCGAGTGAGTAGAAGAATCAACCACTTTGAACATGCGCAAACTTGTACGCACTCCTCCTGCGTGTTCACAGAAAACAGTCAGGAGAATATCTGACGATCCACCTTTAACTATTACCTTTACAATATCTTATCAAAATGTTTACAGAGACATGTAAAGAGAATGAAAAATGTGCAACAGTGATTTACAAATAGATGTGATCACAAAAAGGAGATGAAGAATTGGTGTATATACAGAGTTGATACAACAGCATATACCCCTCATCAACACCAAATTACTGTACAGGTTTTACCCTAACCAAACGTAGTGATTCTCTACTAACTTCCATTTGCAATTTCACTATAATACAAAGAACAGATCAGCCACTACAGTACAGGCAGCTCTCACTCTTATAATAATGCTTTTCTTTCATGATATCAAGTTGTCTTCCACACATCCCCACTGACAGACCAAATGAAGACAGGATCATGTACCGACAATGTTAACAGTAACATTCAAATTAAACATTAGGACATGACGGACATAAACAAAAGTGAATATTTCCATTTAAGTACTCACTTAAATGAGATTCCCAAGTGCACTTGATATGCCATGACCCTATACAGTACAGTATATTAATAGTTGCATTTCAAGTTCACAGTCCAACATTTTGACTTTTAACACTTGTAAAACTAGTCTGGTGCAGTAATTAGAGCATCCAAATGCAATGCAAACCATAAAAAACATTGGGTTTTTAAATTTACACCCTTCCCCTCTCACATGCATCTTGTACAGTTATGTATACGCAGCCATTCCCATATGCTCAGCCTGGGAAGAATAAAGCAGAGCTTGAGGGGCAGGGGTGGAGGAGCAGGTTAGGGTGGGGAGGCTGATTTTGCTAACAAAGCTAACAGGCATGGGAGTTTAGCCAGGCAAAGCCACGATGGGCCTGGTTGTAGAGCTTGTGAAAGATAGCAGGTATCTCCAGATGTGGCAGAGTCCCCCTTCCCTATATCCTTATTTCTCCCCACCTTCCTCTGTCCTCCCCCGAGGCCACTATAGACTGAAGGCGTGCACTTAAGTATGTACCTTAAGAGTGTTGTGAGAGTTGATACTGCGTCTGCGGCCCTCCTCCAGCTGCATCTCAGAGTAAAGATCTTCCTCGTCCTCCTCCAGTATGTCAGACAGGTCAGATCCTCGGCTGCTCTCTGTGTAGTACTCCTCACTGTGGCTGTAGTGGTGATGATGATGCTACGGGAAATGAGAGAAAGAAAGCTGAAGAAAGATTATTTGGTGGAGATCAATACATTTAAGTAATAAAAGTTCTGAATTCAGATCTTTTATTTTTAGTGACATTTTTGGTGTTGCAATATGTGGGAGTTATGACCCTTTTAACCTTCATTAACTAACTAATCAATATATTTATTTTAAGAAGTGTACAGGCTACAAAGTCTGTCCATCGGTAAATTTTTAATCATGTTTTGCAACTTGGTGAAAATTCTTCTGTACCTATACCACATGCACTAACCTACAGCAAACTGCATTTTATACTTAATGGGGTAACACATTTTCTCCTTTGCGTAACAGTTTTTAATTGTAATAGGAAGTACACTCACTGACTACTTAATTAGTTACACCTGTTCAAAAGCTTGTTAATACACGTATCTTATCAGCCAATCACATGGCAGCAGCTCAATGCATTTATGCATGTAGACGTGGTCAAGACGACCTGCCGAAGTTCAAACTGAGCATCAGAATGAGGAAGAAAGGTGATTTAAGTGCCTTTGTATGCAACATGGTTGTGCCAGGGGGGACTGTCTGTTTGTTTCACAAACTGCTAATCTACTAGGATTTTTGCGCACAACCATCTTTAAGGTTCACAGGGAAAGGTCCAAAAAGTGAAAATATCCAGTGAGTGGCAGTTTGCTGGGAGAAAATGCTTTGTTGATGCCAGAAGTCAGAGGAGAATGGCCAAACTGCTTCAAGCTGACAGAAAGGCAACAGTAACTCAAATAACCACATAACCACTCGTTACAACCAAAGCATCTCTGAATGCACAACACATAGAACCTTGAAGCAGATGGACTACAGCAGCAGCAGAAGAACACACTGGGTGCCACTCCTGTCAGCTAAGAACAGGAAACTGAGCCTACAATTCATACAAGCTCACCATAATTGGACAACAGGGGACTGGAAAAATGTTGCCTGGTTTGATGAGTCTCGATTTCTGCTGTGACATTCAGATGGTAGGGTCAGAATTTGGCATAAACAACATGAAAGCATGGATCCATCCTGCCTTGTATCAACAGCTCAGGCTGCTGGTGGTATAATAACTCTGGGACCCTTAGCTTGAATTAAGTAACATTTAAACGTCACAGCCTTCCTGAGTATTGTTGCTGACCATGTCCATCCCTAACCACAGCCATAAATCCATCTTCTGATGACTGCTTCCAGCAGATAACACACCATGTCATAAAGCTCAAATCATCTCAAACTGGTTTCTTGAACATGACAGTGAGTTCTCTGTACTCAAATGCTCTCCACAGTCACCAGATCTCAGTCCAACAGAACACCTTTCGGATGTGGTGGAACAGGAGAGTCTCATCATGGAGGTGCAGCCGACAAATCTGTGATGCTATCATGTCTGCGTTGAGCAAAAGTAACCACTCATTACAACCAAGGTACGCAGAAGAGCATCTTTGAAAGCCCACCTTGAAACAGATGGGCTACACCAACAGAAGACCACAACCACACCGGGTGCCACTCTCATCAGCTAAGAACAAGAAACTGAGGCTACAATTTGCACAGTTTCACCTAAATTGGACAATGAAAGATTATAAAATCATTGCCCGGTCTGATGCGTCTCAATTTCTGCTGTGACATTCATATGGTCAGAATTTGGCGTAAACAACATGAAAGCATGGATCCATCCTGCCTTGTGTTTTCTTGGCACACTTTGCCCCACTAAGTACCAACTGAGCATTGGTAAAACACCACAGCCTACCTGAGCATTTTTGCTGACCATGTCCATCCCTTTATGACCACAGTGTACCCATCCTCTGATGGCTGCTTCCAGCAGGATAACGTGTCATGTAAAAAGTTCAAATAATCTCAAACTGGTTTCTTGAACATGACAATGAGTTCACTGTACTCAAATGGCCTCCACAGTCACCAGACCTCAGTCCAACAGAACACCTTTGGGATGTGGTGAAATGGGAGATTTACATGATGGAGGTGCAAATCTGCAGCAACTGTGTTATGCTATCATGTCAATACGGACCAAAATATCTGAAGAATGTTTTTCAGCACCTTGCTGAATTTATGCCATGAATAATTAAGGGAGTTCTGAAGGCAAGAGGGGGTCCAACCTGGTACTGGTAAGATGTATCTAATACCGTCCAGTGAGTGTATATACAAGTCTACAAATGATAAATCTACAGTACAGATCATATTATACGCATTAAGATGGGACTCAGTTTGATACGACACAGCTGATGATTGATTTGATTTGATCCAGTTAACTGATTCTCCTGACAGGCTGAGCACAGCTTGTGTTTTCTGTAAAGTACCTGTCTGCCTAACTCGGAGCCTCTGAGGAATTCATCCACCGAGGCGCCTCTCCTCCTGGCATGAGGAGAGTCGTAGCCATCCTCCTCCTCATCAGAGTTGACAGGATGCAAGGCATTACCTCGCTCACTAAAGATATTCCTTTTCTCAACCTGACAGGAGAAATGTCAAACTTTTAGATCGAAAAAGAGAGAAGAATAAGCAAGAGGATGAAAATGACGAACAAGATACTTACTATCACCTTATTTTCAGAATAAGATTTGACAGCTTTTTCATAATGCAGTTTGAAAATATTAATGAAAAAGGCAGCTTTCCTAGCTGAGAGCTCTCACACAACATGCTGTGATACTGTTTTAGAATTAAATCCTCACACACCCGGTTACCCTCAGCAAACACTCTCTGGGCAGCTTCCCTGGCCATGGCCTTGGCGATAGTGTTAGGGATGGGAACTCCCTGAGGCTGCGGCAGGATCCTCTGAGGAGATGGAGATCGCTGTGGCTGGAAGGGCGGTGGCTCCAGGTTGGGACCTCGCATAGGAGGCAGCGGAGATGGGGAGCGTTCCCAGGGCTGGGCTGGATGCAGGCCCACCTCATGCTCTTTGGTTTCTGGCTCTCTGGCACTTACTAATGGTTTGGACTTGGGCATGGAGTGGCGGTGAAAATGAGGCTGCGGATGGGGAGGAGGGGGATGGATGGGCTGCGAATGCGGCTGTGCGTGGGGCAATGTGTGGGGCTGGGGTCGAGACAGAGGCTGCACCTGGGGCTGAGGGTGGTTCGGGGGATACGTTGATGGGTAAGGAGGGTGGGTTTGTGAGTGTACCGGGTGGGGAATAGGATGGGAAGGTGCAGTGGTTCTGTGAGAAAGGCGTGGAGAGCCCAAGAGATTGTGCGGAATGATGGCCACAGGCGAGTCCTGGGACTCTCCTTGTGTTGACAACGTCCTTACAATGACTTCCCTCGCCTCCAGACCCTGAATCCTGTTTAAGTCCACAGTCACGTAGTCTGCTGTGGGGTACAAGACCTCTGCTATCTGCATTCACAAAGAAACCAGAGTCTTTACCAAAGGATAATTCAGAATGCCATCATACAAACATATATGTATCGACATGCATTTGTAACTTTCATACCTTGGCTGTCGGAAAATATCTGTTTTGTCAAACAGTTACCATAATTTAAAAACTCACTAAAGGCACATTTGAAGTCTTAAAGCCACAGCACTGAAGGTTGACTATATTTAAACTTCACCCTCGCTTCACACCTCTCAGAGGATGGTCAAATACTTAATAAATAAAACATACATCGGGCATTTATTTCAAAATATGATAAAATTGTAGTTATTAGATACATACACGTGCATAGACAACAAAAACAATAACTTTTTAAAAAAGGACGCAGTGGAAACCTGTCACAGGTCTTTTTGTGATTTTTTGTATTTTCCGGTTTATTTCTCATCCCTCAGGGACAGATATCAACATTAAAGAATTTCTCCAGGAGGTGGCAATAGAGTGCTACTAAGAAGAAACAACTCAGGAAGGCAGAGGCTTCCCCTTTTGAGATCTGCAGTGTAAGATTCAAATAAATAAATAAATAAATAAATATGAAAGACTTGTTGTTTGCTACCTTTTGTCCCTTTGTGCACACAGCGTAGCCTATCACACTGGCCCCATTGGAGGTTCCTGAAGGCGTCAGGGGCGGCGGCTTCCATCTCACTTGCAGGACCCCGGGAGTTTGACCACACTGGACCTGCACCTCCTGGGGAGGGAGAGGGGGACCTGCAGAGCACAATACACATATATTGGATAAGGAGAGAATAAATAAAGACAGGCTGACAGCGGCCAAACCATTCCTGCCTGTTTGATCAAAAATGAATGAGCTGACCTTTGTACTGTGGACCTCTGGCTTTCAATATCCATTTCACTATGGGATGAGATAAGTACATTCTCACTCTAGAGGTTTTGTAGTACATGTCTAACATTTAAACCCACATTTAAACTCAGTTTCAATAAGCTGAATAGCTGGTATATGCTATGATACCATCAGTCAGGGATGGCTGAACAGCAATATTTACTATATCCATACACAGCACTTTGTAGGATGATTTTCTTATATTTATATGCATCTATAAACAGGTTTATATCAGGGCACTGGTTGAAAAATCCAAGTTTGCCAACTTTTGGTATATGTCTAGCAATATCCTGTTGGCAGATTCTTGCTGACAATATTCTTCGGAGCGTCAAAAAAACCCAGTTTGCTATTTTCTCAATCTGTCCATACTGCATGCATACTAAACAACATGCCCATCTGTGCAGTGCTGCTGTTCACCTGCAGCCACACAGCGAGCAAGCAGGAGCACAGACAGTCAGCAGAATCTCCGAGCCGTAACGTGCAGCTGTGTGAGCGTCCGGGAATCTACATCAGTGCAATCTTAATCACATTTCTACGCTGACTGTTGGGAGAAAACGCAGTCTCGGAATAGCAGCAGTAGCTGTTTGGAGATTTCATTTCCTCTTGTCATTTTTAAACTGCCCCTGTCACAAACAACAAGCTCCTCTGAGAGCTGAAATAAGTGCTTAAATTAATATCTCAGTGGAGCCACTTTCATTAATAGTGGACACAAACAGCAGACACTGATTTCCAGGGAGTGAACTGGTAGCTGCTCTGTGCACCTAATATTAAAAATGCATCACTAAGCACTAATGAAGCAACTTGTTTGAAGAACACATGCTGAGTGCAAAAGCTTAATATAGTACTTCCAGATACTGTCGTCGTTATTGACAGCGGTTGTCTGCTACCACTATTGAGACAATTTTAGACGCCTCTAATTAACATATTCAATAGATAGATCATTTAATGAACTCTCAGCATGTGGGCTCGTCAGCTGCCAACACAAAATATCAATTCAAACTTCAGCCTTAATCTTTATCTTTCACCCCTTTCTCTCTTTTTTTTCATTTCTTGACGTCATAACTTTCTGTCATCTCCTGTTTGGCTCCGGTTTTCTCAACTACTGCTGTAACAGTGGAAGAGTCTCCTTCCATGGTAAATAGTCACACACTACACATTCCTCTGAGCACATATAAAAAGCAATAATATGAACTATATTCAGTCTATAGACAACAACTGGCTAATGACTTTTACCTGTCCTTTACAAAACAGTGCTATAAATGTAGTTAGCTGTTCTCACTTGACAGTAGGGCTGTGAGACCCAAGTTAACGCTGGCAACAGTCAAGCAACAAAGAGCCTCACGGGAGAAGAAATCCCACAGATGCATGCTTAATATTTACACCAACATGGCTGGAAGACACTCTTGTTTCCAGTGTTATGCACCTCTTTTTCACAGAATGCTTCTTGAACATTTTCATGTTACAGCTTTATCAGAATTTCTTTTTCCGTTTGTATTTTTCTACCTGGTACATGTCTTATCACAAAAGCACACTCACAGATCCTTGAGGGCAATATAAAGGTAGCTGAGGAGAAATCAAAATGACTAAAATGTTTGTAAATGTAATGACCTTGAACGTTAGCCTTTTATCCGAAACATTTTACACCTGGCCAAGTGCCTTTGCAAACAATAAGACTTTGGTTCAGACTGAGTGTTCTGATTAACCTTATTTCCACATACAGCAGGCAGTTGTTTTCAGTGAAAAAGCTCTTATTTAGTCACTGTATGCTGTATGAGCACCAAACAGCAGATAAGGTTAAGGACTAAGTAGGAGGTAAAGTGAAGCATTTTGCTATATATTTTTCATAGATATCACTGTCTGTTGGATGCATAAACATTCAACATTCACCTCAACAACTTTATACTCCCCCCAAGTGGCAAAAAAAAATAGGTCAAGGTAAAATGTATTTTAAACACAACAAAAAACTATGGATCTAAAGCCACACCACCAAGGACTTTGTGAGGCTTTACTTCAGTAGGGTGGACTGATCAACCAACCAACCAACCAACCAACAGACTGACACTGATATCTCTAGAGCCATGCTAGCATGGCTACAAATATCCCAGTATTTCTAGCCATGGCCATGCAACCATACACCATGCAGAGGAAAATTCCTCCACCGTTGTGATTCACATAACCAATTATTTCTGCACTAGAGTGACTTACGTTTTAAAGACTGACCTGCAGGCTGCGTGCAGAACTCCACAGAGATTTCCCTCTTTTCCCTTTGATCCACTGGAAGCTGCCAAGGCACCTGATGTGGCTGTGCGACAACCTTCACCTTGTAAACTGTCATCGGCTTCAAGTTGAAAAACTTGTACTTATAGCCCCCGGCCTTGACCATGTCATACTCCGCACCGTTGAGGAAGATGGTGTGACTGTAGTTGCTGTTGCTGGGCATCCAAGACAGCTCAGCAGAGACTTGCGTGATGCTGTCCACCCGCAGGTAGTAAGGTGCCACCACCACATCCTTACCCACGAGAAGAGTGCACCGAAGTTCGTCCGACAGGCCCCTGTCAGTGATGCTCTGCACTGAGATGCGGTAGGTGTTTGTGGCCAGATTGAGCTTTTCAATAAGAGACTTTGTCCTGCCCCCGTAGGGGACACTCATACGAACCTCCTTATCCACCAAGACATTGTAGCCACTAATGGAGCCCCAGCCCGGTGGGAACACAGGAGGATCCCAGCCAATAATCACACTTTTGGCCAGTTGCTTAATCAGGTTGATGCGGCGGGGATAAGGCACAATGTCTTCACCGACCTCGTCAATGCTAACATCCAAGGTTCCTGTCCCATTGCTGGAGGAGCCCAGGAGGTCCATGCCCAAACTGCTGGTGCTTAGACAGTCTAATTTACTGTCAGACAGCAGGCTGCTTATGCCTGTTCCTGTGCCGACCCCAAGTCTTTGAGGCCCCAGGCTACTGTGGTTGAGGTAGCCAGGTTCTTTAGTTAATATGTCCCTGTGCTGGACAGAGGGTGCCTCCTCATCTTGGACAAAATCTACAAAATTGGATGGCACAAGTCCCCGCTGTCCATCCAGCAGCTCTCCTGAGGACACAAAAAGGACATAGCTGGTACTTTGGTGATGTGGTGAAGTACAAGATGTGACAAAATAATACTTAAAAACAGGTCTGACCTTCATAAAATCCATCCTCATCCATTGTTCCGTAAATATAAAGGTACTTCCCTGCCACCAGGGGGAGCTCTGCCTCAGGATGCTCATTGGGCCCGTCATAAGGATTGTAACTACAGTTTAAAAAAAAAAAAACATAAATAAATCAGCTTCCAAAGTGCACACTTTTGTTTCTTACAATTACTCTCACTGTTTTATATCAAACACTGCAAATGTAATATGTATGTCAAGGAAAAACGATTTGCTGAGTACTGCTTTGAAAATATGAAGTTTGTTTTCTGTTCTATTATATTTGGCTGTTTGCAAATATGAGAGGGTTGAAGAGAGTGTGGGTTGAAAGCTTTGGCCCTGTTTCACAAATCTGTGTGCTGAGGATTCCAATTATTTTCTGTGCTGACAGGTTATTTTCTTTAGCAACAGAAACATTGAGTCACATTTAAGACCACAGCTCTGTGAGAGAAAGCAAATAATGTAGCAAGATTTTCAGTTTAGTGTAAGAGATTTTCCACCACCTCTGTTTTAAATGATCACATCATTCTGGCAATGATTTCACTTTTGTTTGGTGGGGGGTGTTCCAAATGTAAGCACAAAGCCCAGTTAGAACTTAACTTGAAAATGCACCAAGATAAAGAGTTTTGAAATTAAAAACTTATGAGGATCTGAACAAATGTTTTTTTTTTTTTTTTTTACAGCTTCCTCCTGCAGTGAAACCAAAACAGCAGTGGGTGAAAAAGTAATTGTGTGTTTTGTATGCGTACCTGTACCGAGCAACACATAGGCGGACCTTCCCTGTGAACCGTGGTTTGGATCTGGTGGTGGAGCTGAGATCTTTGTCCATCTAGAGAAGGGAGCATTTACAGATATTCACATTTTCAACATTAAATGCTTCTTTATGTTCTCACTTTTCACCCGTACAGAATGGCAGATGGGTGAGATCCTTTTATACAGTACAGAGAAAGAAGCTCAAACAACACATTTGAACATTAAGTATAAAAGCACAAAGACATTCATTCACAGACAAAGTGAAAAAGAAAAACACTGGGCTTTCTGTCTTGGTGCTCTCTCTTTCACAGATTTCAGAGGTCTTCACTGAATTGAATTTAATTTCATTTCATTTCATTTCATTTAATTGATGATATTTTTTAAAATTCATTCAATATATATGACATTCCCTTTGGTTAAATGTTTTAGCTTGTGTGAACTAAATATATTTGATCAATCCCAAATAATCTGCATGAGTAAAACTGAGAAGCCTCCTTGATCCCCGCTGTGTGGATTTTCTCTTGTTCAGCCCAAAGACATTATTTAGATTAAAATGAATCAGCATTTTCCCAAATGTGCCATCTACGCTCAGGGATCACAGAGGTAAGAGCGAGGCAATGGATCTAACACTGGTGAGTTCAGCTTAAAAAATGCTTTTTCACAGAAACTATTAGAGCTCCTCTGACCTGAATGACAACAGAAATGCATTTGGGTAAAATGGTAGGAGCAAAGGATCTAAATTTTTGGGAATTCTTCTCTGTTGCATCTCGACAGTGTTGTTTAGGATTTTTAGCCTATCTTACTGCAGTTTATTAGATTCCATTTGTTTGAAATGTATAGAATTTATTTGATTTTGGATGGGTAAAAGAATACAGTACAAATGGACACTATAATATACCTCAGAGAGTAAAGCCCGTGCTGGACTGCTGGCTCGACTGCGTGTGAGGAATGTTGGCTTGACAGAGAGGAGCTCGGGCTTGTCTCCGCTGACTTGGAGTGGTCGAATGAACTCAGATATCAAAGATCTGTTTGTTGGGGCCTCATTGCCTGTGGAACAAAAGCAACGTCTATCAATGTCTCCTCACATCACAATAAAACAGAACTAATATCAAAATGCAAACCATTACTAGAATAATAAGAATACTCTCCACAATTTTCATATCATATTTGATTACATGCTGTCCTTTAAAAAGGTTCTACTATTTAATTCAATTTAATTTTATGAAATGTTTTGTTAAGCAGGATAATTCATGTGGTTCTATCGCTGTACTTTTTTGTTTTGGTGTTACTTTGTCCATCACTTGCCTCGTGTGTGTTACTTTCCTGTCTTTATTTCCAGCCATTTGTGATTGTTTGATCCACCAGAACTTCTTTCACCTTTTTTGTCAATTACTGGATAGCTCTCTCTGGATTTATAGTCCTGTCCTTCTCCTTGTTGTTTGTCTCATCATCTGTGTGTACTCTGTGTTCCCCGGCTGTTCCATCCTGGCTGTTAGCTTTTTTGGACCAGTTTATATCATTCTGTGGACTGTGTGCTTGTTTCTGTCTGAACTCTGTTGTTGCTGTCGTCTTCCTGTGGGTTAATTATTATTCTTTGTTCTTCAACCTGCCAGTATCCATGTGAGCTCTGTGTGGGTTCTCCTATTAACCTTAATTTATTAGTACAAACTGAACAAAAGTGGCCCAATGGACACTGATTTTTTTTTTAGGGGGGGCACAGGAAAGTGGCATTTGGAAAGGATTGTAGCCTATAAGCCTTGGCCTATGCCAGAGTAGAGCCACTTTTTTAGAGAAACAGGAGCCTGGTAAGCTCTCCAGAATGAGATGCAGTTAGTGCTGACATCATGCCTCTTCACTGCTCAGCTCCAAAGCCCTCACTGTTACATCACAGGTACTGCTGCACAGTGTGCCGGCCAATGTCTATCAATTTCCTGGGTGAGGTCAAGTAAGGTCCTGGATCAACTGCCATCGCTCTTGTTTCTCAGCCTATTCCTGAGAGTGGTGTTGGTTCCTGAGTCACTGGCTAAAGTTAGGACTGTTTCAGGCAATTGTTCCTGAATCTGAGTCAGCTGACACACCACCTGTTACTAAGACTGTTCCAAAGTCAGCTCCAGTTTTCCCTATCAAACTTGGCTAAAGTCTTTCCTGTTCCTGAGTCTGTAATGGCCAATGTAGAGACTTGCTTGTAAGTCAGATAACGTAACTTCAACTCCTGGGTCGATTGATGTAAAAACCTCTGCTGCTGCTGAGTCATTCTACTTGCTGGTCTCCCACTGGTTCCAGTGGGGACAATCTCTGTTAACTCCGAGCCTGAGGAAGATTGGACAACCCAGTCTGACTGTTCACGTTTCAACCCCTTTGAGTGTCCCGCATCGTGCCCTGAACTTATTCAGTTTCCCCACCTTTCATTGCATCCTCCTGCCCAAAACAGAGAGGGGTTCTGTCCTCAACACTGGTCCTAGCCCGCCTTCACTGGCACTCCTTCCTGTCTGTCCAGCATCTGGACTGTCCTCATTAGCAACCCTGTCACTTTGCCATTCAGGCCATCCACCCGGGATCTCCAGATTTCCCTGTTCTTCGGCTGCCACACTAATTTGTTCCTTGGTTTTTGATGTTCAAGAGTTTAGTATTTAGTTTCTTAAAAAAGTCAGCAATGGAACAAATTTCACAAACGAGAGGCCATTTCTCCCAGGGACTGATTATTTCATCAACAGTTTGTGTTTAGTGGTGATTAAGGCAGAGTTTTCTTTGACTTAATATTTCACAAGGTTTAGTTTCTTTTACTTCATTATGAGGGAACTCCTCTAGTAAGTCTTAATGATGGAGAGTTACTATTAATAGTTCTTATAAGACTGAAATTATACATCTTAATTAACTGTACACTTGAATACAGGCGATCTACAGTACCAACATAACATTCATTTCCTAAAAATATGTGCTTAAATGCTAATAAATGGCCTTTACTACATGTTACAACCAGTAAGATCCTACATTTACCTTTCTCTGTGGGGGCAGCCAGTCCATTAAGGAGCTGTGACAGGGATTTGTTCGGAGACCCAGGAGATTCACATATAGTTAAGGGTTCAGTGCTGAGGATATCAAACTTCCCAGCCTGGAGCCGGAACTTCTCCAGCTCTTTTGACAGGAGGTTGAACTGCTCACTCTGAGTCCGACATTTCTCCTCCAGCTCGCGGACTTTGGCCTGATAGTGGTGAGGGAGGAGAGTCATTGAGAGAGAAGCGAGAGACAGAGGAGGAGAGAGAAAAACAGATTAACAGATAAGGATGGGAAAGGGAGAGACGGGATGGAGAAAAAGAGAAGAAAAATAAAGACACCACAGGATAAAGACACAAAAAGACTTGACTTCACACATCTAAAAGAGGTAGATATGTGATGTTTTTTGTCTACTGTCTACACAAACAAGAAAAGAGACATTTACTGTAGGACTTATAACACTGATCAGTCATTACAAAGAAAAGAAACCTTGAAATGACTTTTTAACTACTACTGACAGTACATTATACAAATCACATGCACAACTACCGTACAGTTAATAATAGCAGTACTCCAAATAAAAATATAAAAACTTATTTCAAGGCATACCCAAACTGTCTCAGAGGATGAGGACGATGATATTATATATTTTTGTTATTGTCAACTAAGACCTCGAAAAGACCAAAAACAACAGATGCTGCATGCTCAGGAAGCTCTAAACTATTAAACCAAATACTGCACACTGCAGCAGAGAGAGTAACGTGTTTCTTAAATTGTAATGAGCATGAGCAGTGCACTTTATTTTAAGTCTATCCCACACACTGCACACTATCCAGGGAGTATGCTCCACTACTAACTGGATATGTATTTATCTGCTGCTGAGAATAGTTACCATAAAATGCATGAAGTAAAATACATTTACTTAAGTTTGAGGAATTTTTGCTGCAAACGCAAATGTATGTTCATGACTTTACAGAATAGCTGTTTTTAAAAAACAGTGCTGTGAAAAAGTATTTGCTCCCACCATGATTTCTTAGCTTTTTGCATATTTCTCACACTTAAATGTTTCAGATCAAACAAATTTTCATATTAGACAAAGATAACCTGAGTAAATACAAAATGCAGTTTTTAAATGATGATTTCATTTATTAAGGGAAAAAAGCTATCCAAACCTACCTGCCCGTGTGAAAAAGTAATTGCCCCCTCTTGTTAAATCATCAATTAACTGTGATTAACCACATTTTTTGTAAAGCTGAGTTCAGTTTCATTAGCCACACCCAGGCCTGATTACTGCAGGACCTGCTGAATCAAGAAATCACTTAAACAGAACCTGTCTGACAAAGTGAAGT
>VUQS01014061.1:23519-43923 GCA_015108495.1 Heterochromis multidens
GGGGGCGCTTGGTGGGATCAGCGCTGATTGTTACACAAACGCGATTTAAAATGTGCAACCGCAGGTGTGCATCAAATACAAAGATCAGCGATTCCTCGTCTCTGGCTTCCAGGAGCCGTTATCTTTCTCCGGATGCCGATCAAACCGCGTCAATGTACACAAAAGAGCAACAGGACCGGAAATTAGACTGTCATGCCTTCAAAATAAAAGTTTCGGGGTTAATGAACAATGTGAAGTAACTGTTTTTTGTTTTTTTTTTATTAACATATTAAGCTGTTAAAGGAAAATAAAATCCTTAACTAATTATCCTAGTATTTAATGAATTTTTTAGATTAAAATTGGTAAATATTCTAATGAGGGTGGATTGCTTACTGAGAAGATGTGTCTCTGTGGATCTAGAGAAATCATATGATAGGGTGCCAAGAGAGGAACTGTGGTACTGAATGAGGAACAGGATTACTGAGGTGTGCGGTAGGAGTGACATATGGGTTCAAAGTGGGGGTGGGATTACATCAGGGATCCGCTCTGAGCCCCTTCTTGTTTGCTATGTGATAGACAGGTTGACAGATGAGGTCAGGCAGGTGTTTCTGTGGACCGTGATGTTTGCAGACGATCTGTAGTGAGCACAGGGAGCAGGTGGAAGAGAGTTTGGAGAGGTGGAGGTATGCTCTGGAGAGAAGAGGAATGAAAGTCAGTAGAAGCAAGACAGATAACGTGTGAATGAGTGAAGCTGCAAGGAGCAGAGATAGTAAAGGTAGATGAGTTTAAATACCTCAGGTCAACCATCCAAAGCAACGGACAGTGCAGAAGAGAGGTGAAGAAGAGAGTGCAGGCAGGGTGGAGTGGGTGTAAATGAGGGTCAGGGGTGATTTGTGACAGAAGGATAGCAGCAAGAGTGAAAGGGAAGGTTTACAAGATAGTAGTGAGACCTGTTGTGATGTATGGTTTGGAGACGGTGGCACTGACAAAAAAACAGGAGGCAGAGCTAGAAGTGACAGATTTTCACTGGGAGTGACCAGAATGGACAGGATTAGAAATTATTATATCAGAGGGACAGCTCAGGTTGAGCATAAAGTTAGAAAGGCAAGGCTGAGAGGGTTTGGACGTGCAGAGGAGGTATAGTGGATATATTGAACAAAGGATGCTGAACATGGAGCTATCAGGCAAGAGGAAAAGAGAAAGACTACAAAGAAGATTCATGAATGTAGTGAAGGGTTGGTGTGACAGAGGAGAATGCAAGGGATAGGGTGAGGTTGAGACGTGATCTGCTGTGGCAATCATAGCTGAAAGAAGGAGAAAAAGAAGATAATCCATTTCAATATAAAAGAATGGGGGAAGAAAACAGTAAGAACACAAGGACAACACAGAAATGCATTCATCAGTAATTAGAACACAAATAAGCAATTGTTCCAGTGTTTCCAGAAGCAGGAGGAATATCTTGTGTTACTTAAAGTAGCTACAGTTAAGGCCACTGTGACCACATTTTCAGAATCCATTAATCAACACAGAAATTTGTACATAAAATTTTCTCAGCACCGTGTGAAAGGTACAGTAGGAGCATTGCTTGTCACAAAAATTTGTATATCTTGGAAGCTGGTGCATGTATCGTTATACGCCACCTGAAGCTTTTTAAATCTTTGCTTTACTGTAAGTGGACTGCAAATGTGCTGCATGAAGAGGAGTACAGTAGGTGCTAAAAAGAGCACCTGCACACATGTAGAATTTATGGGCTACCATATTTTCTTGTGCGTACAGTTTACAACATTGTTGCTGCACATCATCCTCAAAGAGATCATTCAGGTGATCCAAATATCTGATTTTAGTTTATACATTTAAAACTTGATCTCCCAAAAAGAATGAGGGAAAAAATTTACTTCGTTATTGTGCTTTTTTTAGAGTTTAATTCAATATCATACTGAAAACCGTAACTTTAACAGACCCTGAGCAGCTGCTGCAAGCTGGCACTATAAGGAGAGAGAATAACTAAATCATCAGCGTACATTAGAGGTTTAACAAGGCTCTCCCCCATCATACATCCAGTATTCTGCTTGTTTAATATTTTAGAAAGGTCATATATATATATATACAAACTGAAAAGAACATCCATTTTTTTCATCCAAGTATATAATAATAAACTGTAATCAACAACAAAACTGTAAATGCCAGCATTACCTAAAACTAAGTGTTATACTGGAACAGTACTTGTGAAGCCTGGGAAGGTGTTCATCATTTATTATTATTTTTTTTTCAGTCATTGTCAGTCTCTGGAACGTAAAATGTAGGATTGCAATATGAACTAGAAACTAATAATTTGAATTTCTATGGCACAATGTGGTAATTAAGACACTTTGATTTTGAAAAACAAAAGCGGAAGTTGTTTTTTTTTTTTTTAAAGCCCTTCTCACTTGATCCTCTTCATCTGACGCTTGCTGAGAGTCTGAGTGCGCAGACTCTGGTCAAGTGCTGATGGTTGGTTTTAGTCTATGACCACAAAAATAAATAAATAAATAAATCTTATGACTTCATCTGAAGTCATCTGGGCTCATTTCCAGTTAGTTTCAGATCACATCATTAATTTGGGCGTGGGTATTTTCTTTTACAGTCTTTGTCTTTACTTCTCTACAATAGAAACAGTGGTATGGTATTTTAGCAAAGCTATGGGTGCAAAATTAATAACATTATAAAAGTTAAAAATAATTATGGCCCAGTTTTAGGTGCTTAAATGCTGCTGAAAATAACAGAAAACTTAGTTGAGGGTTATAAAATGATTTAAAACGTTAAACTATAGCGAAAGTGTTAAATCTGATCACATAGACCTGTGATTAAGACAAATATGGGCCTGACAGCAGATTTTAGAGCTCTTCAGACAAAGATGCTCAGTTAATTACTATGGACTGCCCCCTGTTGGCTGTCTGGAAACTGCATGTATGTAGGACACGTTAAATCCAAGGACATTCAGCACTAAATTATCCTATAGAGGTTACTGCCTGCATGAAATCCTATTTGATTAAGAATATGAAAAAAATTAAAACAGCTGCATTAAATTTAGCATCTTCTGGTGGCTCAATCTTCAGGTTATACAAAAATCTAAAGACGCAAAGAAAAGCAGCCTTAAAATTGATCAGTTCCATTTTAAAAAAGATCACACCAAGTTATCATTTAAATCAATATGGTATTTTAATCACTGAAAAAAAACCACAATATGTACATATTTAACTTTCTACAAGGTCAAGTCCAGAGGCTCAAACTAAACATTACTAGAAGCGAGTGTATGTGCCCCTCTGTGGAGCAGGCTGAGCTCCGCCCTGCTGCAGCTGGTGACGGAGCTGCTGGGAATACGGGTCCTCCAGAGACTTGACCGACACTGTCGTCTTGGGCCCGGTCTTCCACTCAATGCCGCTCTCATCCACCACAGAGGCCTCCACGGTGACCATGTGGGTGCCCAGGATGGAGAAATTCAGCAGGAACTGGGTGCTGAAGTAGTCGTTGTGGGGCTCGACACGCTGCTTGATCTCATTTGTTTTAGTATCTAGAGGAATCTGAAATGAAAAAACCAAAACCTGTTTAAATTGCTTCTGTCAGTCAAATTCAAATTGTATGTAATTTTCCTCTAACCTGTACTGCATTTTATGTGGGAACAATTTTTTTTTATTGTTTCACTTTAGTTTCATTATCATTATCATTATCTACATACACCGGCCACTTTGTTAGGTACACATGTTCATGTGTACTGCTCATTAATGAAAACATCTAATCAGCCAATCACATGGCAGCACCTCAGTGCATTTAGGCATGTAGAAATGATCAAGATGACCTGCTGAAGTTCAAACCGAGCATCATATTTGGGGAAGAAAGGTGACTTTGAATGTGGCATGGTTGTTGGTGCCACACTGGCTGGTCTGACTATTTCAGAAACGGCCTCCACAGTCACCAGATCTTAATCCAATAGAGCACCTTTGGGATGTGGTGGAACAGGAGATTCACATCATAGATGTGCAGCTGAAAAATCCAGTAAAAGCAAGGTCTGCCGCTGAGTTTGTTATTATTATTATTATTATTATTATTATTATTACTACAGTCTTTATCAGTGAAAAAATTAAGAAGTTCAGAACAGATTACAATACAAACAACATTTTATATTATGCAGACACTCCAGAGACAATAAAGATGCATCAAAGCTTCCTGATGCATGTTGGGTTAACAAAACTAAAGATATTATTTTAGCTTATTTTCTTTTAGTTATTTTAGTAGGTAATTTTTGTCTTTTTCAAAAGAATAATTTTTGTTTTTATTTCAGCAAATGAAATGTTTTCCACACTTAGTTTTAGTTTGTAAGTTTAGTTTTAGTTGACTGTAATAAACGTGGTTCACAGTTCTTTCAGTTGGTGGTTTAAAACAGCAGAAGGAAAATAGTTCCTACATGAAACTGATGACCGCATGATTTGCAGAGTTTTTTTGGGGGTTTTTTTGCACTAGATCATGACTTCTGAAAAGAGATTTCAAATGAATTTGTTATTTAAAAGAGATGATGCACATTAACTTCATATGAGCACTCTGGTCTATCGTGTAAAGATTTAGCCATACGGCCTGACTTTCATCTGTGGTCACTGGCAATATGATGGGATTTCCAAACAGAAACAGAAACAAAGAAAAAGCATCTAAGCAGAGATAAGAGCCAGAACCATATAAATGACACAACAAAAGACATTATGACAAACATTAAAGACCACTTACAAAGCTCACAAGCAAAAACAAAAGCACTTAAACACATTTACTATGTGTTTACTTAGTCTCTACTTCACATTATGACATAATTTTCATTATAAAACCACAGTTTTATATGTTTGAGAAAGAGTTAAAGAGGTGTTATGCTCCTTAGTTCTGAGGGTAATGCATTCCACATATGTGTTGCTATTTTAGAAACCCCTCTAGAAAATGCTTTGGTAGATGTGGGTGTAATTTTGTTTTTATTTTGAGCACCACATGTCTTCTGGTTCCATTATATTCCAGAGAAGGTTGACATTTCTATAACGGATTGGGCAATTATTATGCCAAAAACATCAAAACATCATAGTTCACACATGGGCAAAAAGACAGAACTGGTCCACAGACCATTTTAATCTGGCCCTCAAAGTCCAAAACAAGAAAACAACCCCCTCCCCCTGAGAAAAAGAAAAATAAGCAAGAGGAAGCATTATTGGGTGGCCCACCCCTGACATAGATGGACAAAAAGCACTACAGATCAAATATTTAAATACATGGAAATGGGTATCTAGTAAATATCTGTTACGATTACTATTGACAGCATAGGGTTTGGGAAATCTATCTAATGGAACAAATAACATACTCCTTAATGCTTCAGAAAGACTTATTTATCAGGAGATGGAGACCATTTTTTTTTAACGATATTTAAACAACAAAGAGAGTGTATTACAAATCTCTGTTTAGATAAGGGCATGTAATTTTATTTTAAATATGTTTTTCTTTTTTCTTTCTATTTTTTATGTTAGTATTATGTTAGCGTTGTCACAACTGTCAACAATTGTAAACATGACAACAATACTGAAAATATGAATAGTGATGCATACATTGTTTAAATGTTAAGAGTAAGGCCACACACCTTATAGTCAGGTCCCGTCTTGCTCTGAAGAACTGAAGTAACATTAAGACAAACTGACTGGATCTTCCTGAAGAGTCCCGGGGTTGAGCCATGCTGTACCACACCCTCCACCTTCAAAGTCAGCTGCTGAGTGTTCTGCACTGGGATTGGCTCGCTCGGTGTTCGTGGGGATGGCGAGAGAGCGAGCTGGAAAAACACAGCAGATACCCTGGATAAATCTTCAGAGTACTAAAGGAAGAATGTCTTCCTTCCTCTGATTAACACCCATTTTATCAACCAAATCAGCCAAAAGAGATGTGAACCTTAAAGTACTAATGTGACACTGTGGAAATGTCTAATGCATTTCTCTTACAGCGGCCTATTTCCTGGACTATTTCTTGGCTCGACACACTGCTTTCCAAGAAGCCTGGCCAAGAAACAGTCCAGCACATAATCCCCATAAAAACACAGAGACGCATTTTTACATAATATGTGAATTAGTGCTGGCAGGCAGATTTTACATCATTTCCAGTCTTTGTGCTAAGCTGAGCCTGCCGTCTCCCTGCATTAGCTACATATCTTCTGGTAAGTGATATCAATCTTATTATGTAAGTCTGGGTAAGAAAGTGATTCATTTAACGACAGACAGCTAGCTTGGAAGAAGACAGCCCATGGTGAGTGTGCATTAGAATATGCACACTATTATTGTGCTCTTCTCTTTAAACTGATTCAAAACTGTTACCTTGATGCTGGTGGACTGGAGCTTTTGGAAGAAATATCTCTGGAAAGACAGCGGTACCTTCAGCAAAGCTATGACAGCATCACAGAGACAACTGGTGTGCTGAAAAAACAAATACCACATTTACATCACTGAGATTCATTTACAGCTACTTCATTTTTTATTCAACCTTCACGTGACTCAGTGGGGTCATTTATGAGCCCAGCCCTATATTTATATGAGCCGTTGTGATATTTTTGCTCCTAAGTCTCTCAGTCAACTTCTCCAACTTTTCATAGTTTTATTTATTTTACAGAACTTGGTCCATTGGTGTTGCAAAGATAATGGAAACTTGTGTGGGGTAATTTGTGCCAACAAAAATGTGTTTTTTAACATTTTAGGCTTTGATTTTGGTGTGAATGGTTGTCTGTCGCTCTCTGCTACCACTGTGATAGAGTGGTGACCTGACACACTGGGATAGGTTAAGAAAATGGATTAATGGAGGCTTTAATTTTAATGTAAAGCATAATTTACTGGTAATCATTGAACCTTTAGGCATGCTATTTTGACACCATGGCTTTTGCTAAATATAAAAAATTTTGGTGCCCACCAAAGAGGATTTCCATCACAGGAAAAGTACTGTGATAAAAAAATATATATTTTAACCAGTTGTTTTTAGTAAGTGGGATTTAATTTACTGAAATGTAAAATACATTTTTGTTTATGAAATGACCAAAAACAAGAGTAAAATGCACATACTTTGGTTAAATCAGGTAACACAGACTCTCTGTAAGATCTATAGGCCCATGTAGAGCATGGAAAAATTCTTTAAATATTTGGTTTTTTTTCCTAAATATCTAAATGTTTTGAGTGTTTCTGCACATCCATACATCCATCCATCCTCTCCTGCTTATCCCACTTATCAGGGTCCTGGCGGGGCGGGCCTTGAAGGTCTAACACAGAGACACAGACAACGATTCACACTTACTTCCAATTTAGAATCATCAATTAACCTGACCCCATGCATGTGTTTGGACTGTGGGAGGAAGCCGGAGTACCTGGAGGGAAGCCACACGTGTTTCTGCACAAAATGTTTGAAATATTACACATCAAAGAACAAGATGTTTGTTAAAATTTTGTTCTCAGAAGCACAAAAGCAAAAAATAAAAATAAAGATAAAAAGCAACCTGACTCTGACGACTCCGCTGAAGTTTGCTGTTGATCAAAGTATTACAGTCACCAGCTAATTTATATTTTGGTGTTGAAATAATACCATAATACTGTGACACAGAATTTAATTAAACGTACCTTAAGTTTTACATTTTTTTCCAGTATTAATGAAACAAAGAAAAATAACAGTCAAGTATTAACTAAATAAACGTAATTTTGTTCATACAATTTGGGATTTCTAACTCCTTTTGCATAAATATAATTGAAAACCACAATTAATGGCATTAGAACGTATTGGTATGATAAACACAACTAGAGCCTTTAAACAAGTCATAAATGAGTCTACTCTCATTTTAGTAACTAAAATGGCTTGGTTGCTTGAGGGTTAACCAGGTTACATTCCTGTGGAGATTATAGCATTCTTAAAAATACTGTTACAGAAGTTTACACAAACTTATACAAGCAACAAACATAAATATAGTAAGCTTAACTCAATAAAGTTTTGGACAGGCTGCAGCATTAGTGCCAAAGCGCTGATGATCCCTGGTTACTGAAGATTAATCTTACCAGATGTGAGACGGGAGGGTGTTTCTTGGTGAGGCCCTCCACTTCCTCCAGCACATGGTTGAAGACTGACATCATCCGTCTCTCATATTCGCTCTCCGTCTGGACAGACCCCACAGTGCCGTACTCCTGAAAACTAGATTACAGAAACAGACAGAAGACATGTCGGGGGAATTCATAGAAGGGAAGTGTGTTATAGCAAAGCACCTTCTATACAGATCACTCAAGTACAGAAGAGAAGCTTTTATCATATTAAATAAGGTGCATTTATTCTCATTACTCTGTCATGCATCGCCAGTGTGCAGCTTACAAAGAGCTACCTCCATAAGTCATGCTGAAAGCATGATTTTGTTTTTTTTTTTGCGGTACAGATGTTTAGAAGCAAAACCCAAAAGAATCTATTACAAATTTTATTTTTTTCTCCTAAACCAAATCCATTCGAATCAAATTGTTTCTTGACACCAAGAGCAGATCTCACCTGGCGGCCTGTGGGTCCAGAATCAAAGCTTCAATTACATGGGAGACAAGCAAGCAGCTCTGCTGTTGTCTGGGCAGATGGTTAAAGAAAACTAAATTACAGCTGAGGAGATAAGAAGAAAAAAAAAAGTGATGAGGCTGAGGCGTGTTTAAGGATACAACTCCACATTGCGAAGGGTAGCATAATCTGCATCAAATGACGACTGGTGTAAGTCAGCATAGCGAGCAGCAAGACTTCTGAACTCATCCATGCACACCTTCATCTGGAAAGAAGAGAAACACATCAGAGCAGAATTATTTCTCTTTGATGCACATAATAATAATTATAATAAACTATTAATTACTTATTTCTAACTCATCATCTAGAGCATTATATTGTGAGGATAAGGTACACATAAGCTGCTGCTTCTGCCTTTTTTGGGAAAATACTGCTTGTTTTACTATGATCAGACAGAAATAAAATGAATAAATGAAAGTGTTAGGCCTGTTGTATTATTAATTTTTGTTAAAATTTTTCAATAATTAAATAAATATAAGAAATAAAATCAGACATTTGTGATATTTACCATCTAATTCCCTTATCGGGGTTCAACATACTTAATGGCCTGATAGTTGGGGCCAATAAAAAAAGTATGTCAGGCATGTTTATTAGCCAACTGCTGGCCTGTTTTGGACAGTGATGGTGTTTTCACCAATCAATTCACCTGTGATGCAAATTGGCTGAAACTGGCCCTCACTAACGATTATTTTTTTTCTTACAGTCAGTATTTTCACACTGAAATTTCAATAAAAGTCCTTCATCAAACCATGTTTGGATAGTTTAAATGAGAAGAAAAGTGATGTTTTCCCTGTTCCTGTCCACAACTTTTTTGTTTTACACAGTGGCAGCACAAATAAATTAAAAAGCAGCTAAAAGTAAAGCTGTCTGTATGCAGACAATACATACAAGGTGCCTCTATGGAAATAAAAGTCTGTTTTACTGGCCCGGAGGCCCAATAGGAACAAACATGTTGAACACTGCCCTTAAATCAAGTTTGCTTCCTAATCAAAACCAAATGCTACAAGTTGTTCCAGTTTGCTGAGAATGTGATGGCTGATGGTGCATTAACAGGAAGCCTAAACAATGACCTTCAACATCCTGTAGCCTCAAAAAGAACACAAACTCCTCTCAGGCCAAAGTTCAGCATTTCACCTGCACTGAGATGCGGCCACAGCGCTGCAGGTCATTGCCTGAAGTGAGGGCAATGGTGGTGGCGATGGCAGGAGGAGGGCTGGTTTTCAGGCTGTTGCAGGTACAAATGAGCTGCGACAGGGCTTGCAGGGTGTCGATCCGCAGCTTAATGAACTCACACTGGAATGTAAGTGGACTCAGAGGAGTGCTGGCAGCCTGCAGGGAGGGATTAATCAGATAAATAAGGACACAACAGTTAAATAGTTGCACAGGCTGTGTTGATGTAACAAGATTCGGTCTTTGTTAGGTGAGTCACGTCATTAGCAATTTAAGTTGCTTTGAAATCAGCTCTAATGGCACCGGTCTCCACACTGGCTATCAGCAGCTCTAAGCATCCTGTCACTGGTGAAAGATAAACAGTATTAATGCTTTTTGACAAGCAGATGCCTGGCAGTTAACTGACTGTGAGGGAAGCGATGCCCTTTTGGTAGGAGCGCAAGGCCTCTGCGATGGCGCTCATGGCTCCACTGTAGTCCCTATCCTCCACATGACTCAGGCACTGCTCAGCTTGGGAGAACTCCTTCAGACTGCTCAGCCAGAAGTAGAAGTGCTCTGATGCCACACGAGTCCGCAGACACTGGTACAGCTCGCTGGAGAACTCGTGGCATCCCTGCAGTTGAACGATAAGAAAATAATCATCTTGTCTGAGATCTGAGGCGCTTCTTGGTTGCTGGTGACACTGTTTTGATTCAAAGATCTTCTCACCATGCGCGAGGCTTGCCGAGCAATGCGATACACCGTCCAGCCATTAGCAACATTCTCCAGCTGCTGTTTGATGACAGTCTTCACTTCAGCTGACAGAGACGACTGACTCGCAACAAAAATCACTGTTGCCAAGGAAACCTGCAGCAATCACATTGGGGGTGATAAGTGTGAAACGCTAAAAATCAGTGATATGTAAGAGCAGTAAAACAAGTCAAAAACAAGGAAGTCTTGATGCTGTGTCCAAGACAAAGCAGATATAATTACTTAAATATTAACACAATGCTCCTGTGAGTTTCCTGTACCTGTTCTTAACACACAAACACTACATATAACTGATTCAAGTATCGTTAAGCTGATGTGTGATCCATGTACATCTCTCACCAGAAGCTCCTGCTGCTTGTCAGTGGACGAGTGACTGGCCACCCGGTAGAGATCAACCAGATCCCCCAACATACCATCCCCCAGCACAGGCAGGTGGGTGGCGATGGCTGCCAGAGCGTGGCACATGAGAACACGAGAGGAGTCGCAGGATAAGTGGAGCTGGCCAAGCAGGAATTCCACAGCCGACTGGCTGAGATGGGGTCGACTTTTCAGCAGCTTAACCAATGAGGTGAGAGCTGTCTAAAGTTCAAAACAAGAGGAAGTAGAGATGGGTGTTACTATGCCAAAATGTAGATGAGGGTTGGCTGATGAGCTGAATGTAAGGGGAGGTAGTGAGCTATGCTCCAAAATTATTTTGACCTCATTTGCACAGTTTGTCCAGCTGGCATTAAAGAAAACCATTTCTTTATTCTCTGTTATAAATATACTGTTACAATGGTGGATCCTCATTTCAAACAATGCCAACGTATGTACAGGTAATCCCATGTGCCAAAAGCTCAGGCTTCAGACTGCTCTAAAGACTCAAAAAGACATTTTTTCTACTCTCTGCACTGTGTGATGTAACTGAAAATGAATATCCTTCAAAATTTACCTCACACTGCTCTGGCTGTGAGGAAAGCAGGCACACCCATCTGCTTTTTAAACCTTCTGTTGGCTTCTGTTGTGCAGCCAATCAGTGGAATGGAGAGGAAGGGAGCTAAAACAGTTCTAGTAGTAATAGTAGAGTCCAAGAATAAAATGTGGAGTTGTAAAAAGGGAACAGTCCATTTTAAATAAATGCTGTAACATAGCCAAAAACCTCCAGGAACCACTGCCAACCAATCGGTGAATATACGTTTCCCTAGCAACCAGAGGTTGCGTCACATCTAATCTGGCTAACAACTCTTGAGCAATGTACACATGATATGTGAGAAACTTCAATTGGTCCAATGAGCAGCACAGGAGGAGGAATAATAAACCAGTCGCTGTAATGGTCAGGATTAATGTCAAGCTGGCAGTGCTTCCATGTTTTGAGGCATGGCTACACATCAGTGTAACTTAAAATGTCAATGTTAGGTTGGAGTGCACAATGTCAGGGAGAAGATGAGTGTGTAACAAATTCATAATGTGGCTGTTTTCCATATTTATACTAAAATACAGTATAAATATGTGGTACTATTTCAGATGTTTTCTAATGTACACTCTCTGCCTGCTTGGGATTCTAATGTTGTCTTACTTTCAGTGTGGCCTGTGCACTGGGGCTGCTGTCCTGACTGCAGAGCATCAGAAGGGACTCCACTCCCAAAACTGTGTCCTGTTCCAGCTGTACTATATCTGAGGAAGGGAAATACACAAATATTATCACACTGAATGTGCGATGAAAGTATGGATTCTTGACTGGCATTAAAAAAAAAAAAACCTCAAACAGGTTATTGCCCAGTGTAACTAACCTTTCTCCGGACAGGAAATGGCAATGTTGGCAAGCACTATGACCCCGTGAGCAGCTACTGCCAGGTTGCTGTGGTAACAGCATTCCTGCGCCAATTTAACCAGGTCAGTGAGCCGGGGCAAGATCAAAGAGCCACCTGAGAAGAAGATTTAACAGAATCCAGATCAATTCAGAGTGGTTCTCTTTGTTTCTTAACATAAGGAACAGAAGAGGAAAAGGCGGGAGAAAAAGGTGATTTAAGAGCAAATATTACCTCCCACATTACTAAAATACTGTTTGATTGCAATAGTTCCAGAGAGAGTGGAGAGAACGGCCAACATCCCCAGCTTCAAACTGTTGTAAGGGATGGTCAAAGCACACTCACACAACATCTGCAGAGATAAAAGCTGTTAGATTATAGACCAATTTTAAACATCAAGACAATCCTGCAGTGCAACTGTCACAAAAGTGGAGCTCTACCTGAGTGTTTTCTCTAATCCACAGGTGAGGAGCCTTTTTAGCAAGGAGCTTTAAATCATTAATTGCAAGTCTCTTCACAGCTTTTCTTGGATCACCTTTTAGGTACTGAAGGAGGAGCTGCAGCTGCAAACAGAAAAGGAACAAACCAGAAGTTTACTACAACAAACTAATAAAAATGAGGCATCACTCTGTGAGTGAGTTGGGTCTACCTGTTTGGGGATATCTATGAGGGAAGAGGCAGCCAGCTGGGTAAAAGTATGCAGCGAGACGATGACCATGGGGGTGGAAGGATAAGAGTTCACCAGGTGCTGTAAAAGCTCTCTGCTGCTGGACGCCAGGCTGGCATCATGATGCATGTGCTGCAGCATGGGGATCAACTTCAGCTTCAGTTCCACAGGAGTGTCTAAACCTGGGGTGGATATAAAGATCAATGCAAATGTTATGTAAAAGACACAGTGCACATACCAGCATCCATCTGGACAACAAAGGTTATCTTTGGGTTCAGTAAAATGTGTATTTGCAGTGTTTCTTTTTCTCACTAATTTCAGCATGAAAAAGACCTCAGTGATAATGAAGCTTTAAAGCAGGACAGCTGTTGTTTCTCTTAATGTGATCTGTGACACATTCAGTACAGAATAATCATCTTACCTTGAATCATCTCACTGACTTTGTTGCAAATTCCAGCTGCAAAATCTCTGAAAATCAAAAACACCATGTTTACATCATCTAAAACATCATCCTATACATCAGAGCTCAGTTTTAATCACGGTTTCCTTACTTTGACTGTGCAGAGAAGCTTGCAGCAGCAAAGATGGCAGCCTCGACTTCCACATTGTCATGAGAGTCCAGGCTTTGGCGAATACTGTGGTGAGCATTCTTCCTCTCTGGGATAATGGAGGCCAAACTACCAAGCATCCTGAACACATGAAACAGCAGGAGTGCTTCTTTTAAAATCTGAGATGACTGGAAAGACAGTGCAGGTAGGGTGGAGTGGATAGAGATGAGGGTCAGGGGTGATTTGTGACAGATGGATAGCAGCAAGAGTGAAACAGAAGGTTTACAAGATCGTAGTGAGACCTGGTATGATGTATGATTTGTAAACAATGGCACTAACAAAAAGACAGGTGGCAGAGCTGAAGATTTTCATTGGGAATGGACAGGATTAGAAAGGAGGGACAGCTCAGGTTGAGCATTTTGGAGACAAAGTTGGAGAGGCAAGGCTCTAGATGGTTTGGACATGTGCAAAGTGGATACATTGGACAAAGGATGTTGAAGTCAGACAGGAAGACAACAGAGGAGGTTTGTGGATGTAGTGAAGGACATACAGAGGGTTGACGGAGGAGGACGCTAGGGATAGGGTCAGATGTAGGCAGATGATCTGCTGTGGTGACTCCAAAAGGGGGCAGCAGAAAGATGATGATGACTGGAAAGAGCTGGAACTTGGCAAACATGCATAACTCATGTATTTATTCACTGTTTCACATTATTACCTAAGAGTGATGGCTCTGGCCACAGGGTCATTACTGTGGATGACTGAAAACACCCTTTTCACAAACTCATCCACATTGAGAATCTTCTCCAAGTGTTTCTCACTCTGTTGAGTCACTTTGAGTACACAGAGACGCAGAAAGTTGTTACTGGAAAAGAGAGAAAGGCTTCTATTAATAAAGATGTTTGTGGCACAGTAAAAGTCATGCTCATCTTTCACTAGTGTAGATATCGTTTATACCTAACCTAAGTTCATGTCTTCTGTTGTGTACATCTTACCAACTTCCAAAAGAATCTATTAAAAAGTGCATTAAAAGCACATAAGCAAGCAGCTTTAACTAGCAATCTATACCTACAAACATATCCTAAACTAGAGCTGTGCAATTAATAAAATTTCATTTTCAATTACAATTATGGCTTCCAACAATTATTAAAACAAGATAAACTCGAGGTAAACTAATGCAGCATTCTGTTTTGCAGTAATTCTCTCGTTTTAATTTTGCCCCTCCATAAAAGCCCAAATTCACTTCATGTTTAGCTCAGTGCACATTTAATTATTTAGCTACTATATATATATAGATTGATAAAGTAAATAAATCCACAGATACTCCTCGAACCTTTACCTACAGGTCAAAGACACCCAGTAAAAATATGCATACACAATTACATCAGGCCTGCAATCAGCAATCAGTTTACTGGGTACAGTTAGTTTAAAGTATCCTACCTTAATGAATATTAAGGTCCATTAGAGACATCAAAGACATGAAATTAGACATTTTAGACATATTAATAATTGTCTTTTTCTTTTTGGTGTTTCAGAGTTTTTTGGGTTGTTTTAAATTAAATGACATGTTTCTTGATTTACTTTCTCATCAGCTTGGCAGTGATGATATGAACTGCTGGAGTGTACGAATATCGTTTGACTTAGGTTTGTGGGTAAACTGTACGCTGAATTACTAAGAGGGGTTTTTATCATTTTCTCTACACCCTGAAATGCATTGGGATGGCTGTCAGCTTACAGCAGGCTGTACTAGTTTCAGCTATAAAGAAGGTATTAAACAGCTGTAACTGAAGCGACCATTCAAAGAAGGAAAAAAAGAACATTTTAAAATAAATAACCTCTAAAGCAATCATACCCAAGCCTGAAGATGTCTGCTAGTTTTAGAAATGCAGAGTTGATGAGGATGGGAAAGGGGTACTTCTGGAAGAGTTTGGGGAACAAAACCACAGCCTCACACTGCTCCCCGAGCTTCCCCGACCGCAGCCCTGAAATTTAAGCAATTTCACCAGTCACAACAAAGCAGGAAGCGTTCGTATAGTCAATAATATGAAACATATGAAGAGGAAACGACACACCGGAGCAGAACACAATCAATGAGCCATATGCTAAGTCGTTAGCTAGCGTGCTACCGCACCTTTGTCCAGCTCCATGAGAGCGGAATTAGCGTCGAGCTCCTGTTCGCCATAACACGCCTCTGATAGGAATGAGCGTGCGGTGGAAAGCGACATTACTGTTCGGGTTTGTTTTTGTTTTCACTTAAATGAAGGTGCACTCCTGAGATGTTAGCATTTCACTATTCAGGCGGCATCCAGGAAAACGCTGAGATACTACATCCGGTCTGGAGGTTGACTTTCACAATAAAACGCTGGTTGTCAAGGTTACTTTTTAACCTCGAGCTACGAAGCTTTTTTTAGAGACTAATATGACCGAGTGGTGTCATTTACAAGGTATGTTTGACTGAAATATGTATTAAAGTATGCTAGTATCATCTTAACATCAAATTATAGATGAGTTGGTAACACCATAATACTCTGAATAACAATAAATTACACTGGTCTCATAGTCACGGTGTTTTTTTAATCCTTTGTTACGTTAAAGCTTCTGTTAAAAAGATTCTCATAAGTTCTAATTGCACAGTTACAGATATCCAAGTTCTAATCTATTATTTTAAAGTACAGTAAGCAACATGTATGTATATATTGTTCGTGTTTCTTATCTGCCTCATGTAAATGTGTCTATCTTCTCTACAGGTATTAATGAACTAAGCTGTCTATCTACACCTACTGGCCACTTTTTTAGGTACAACTGCTCTTTAAACTGCTCGTTAAAGCACATTTCTAATCAGCCAGTCATATGGCAGCAATTCAGTGCATTTAAGCATGTAGACATCAGAATGGGGAAGAAAGGTGATTTAAGTGACTTTGAATGTGGTCTGATGAATCTTGATTTTTCCTGCAATATTCAGATGGTAGGGTCAGAATTTTGTGTAAACAACATAAAAGCATGGATCCATCCTGCCTTGTATGCTGGAGGTGGTGTAATGGTGTGCAATCAAAGTGAATTATAATAAATAATAAAATGAATCTATCAATTCAATTACATTACATTACATTTTATTTATATAGCGCCAAATCACAACAACAGTCGCCTCAAGGCACTTTATATTGTAAGGTAAAGACCCTACAATATAAGAGAAAAACCCCAACTATCAGATGATCCCCTATGACCAAGCACTTGGCGACAGTGGGAAGGAAAAACTCCCTTGGGCATGGTGTGCCTATGCAAAAAGTAAGTTTGTGTATTGGTACATCAAAGAAATTGTGTGGGACACATGTTGAGATGTAGGCTTACCCTTCTGGAATCTGTGATGGACACATATACCATATTTTAGCTGCAATTTGCCCAATTTCCTCACTAAGTATGCACATGTAGAAGATAAATGTTTTTAGTCTTACATGATGTCTTTGTAAACTCATGTATCAGCTTTTTCTATTGCAATAAGACTGTAAACTGTCATTACAGAGGCTGTTCTGTTTGCTGGTCATCTTTGGATCATCTTTGTTTGAGCCATTCTGCAACTGTGCTGTCACCTCCGATGTTGTGCACTAGTTTATGTATATTTTTCTGTTTTCTTTTTAGTTTCAATCCTTCTTTTCTGCCAGCCATTGGAGACGTCAGGCTTTTATAAAAGTGTGTCTTAACTTTTGAGTACTACAGCCAAATAAAATGAGTGAGTTATTAATTTGATCGTTTTAAACATATTAAATTATGTCGAAGGGGCGGTCCATTCTGAAGTTATGGTGGGAAACTTGACAGAGAAAGCGGAAGCGGAAGCGCTCCTGCTCAGGAAGTCGCCGTTTCCACCAATGGGGGCGCAGAACGCAAGTTTAGCGGGGAATTCAGTCCTCCTGCTCGGACGATCTCTTCGCGGGAAACACAACCCCCGGCATCGACACGGAAAAGGGAACCAGCAGCTGCTGAACATCGAGGAAAACGTTTAGGTTTTTATATCGAATCCTTCAGATCGAGTTGTGCTGCAGTGCAGGGATGCTTTTCCGCTCAGTGGTGGACAGAGGAGTGGGCAGACGGAGGCAGAATGGTGAGACAGGGATCTGGGTTATCTGTACGGACATTGCTGGGCTTTCGCTAGTCTGCCATTGAAGATGATGTAGTCTCACATCACTGTTTTATGTTTGGAGGAGCCACGCTGCCACAGGTGCAGCTAGATTATTAGTTGCACTTATTTTTCTTTTGCCATCACTGTGGAGTTTAATGTTTAAGTCCGCTTTCTTTATTTCTTTATTGGGCTGCAGCTGGTGGTAGGTTAGCAATGTGTCCCACTTTATTTCTGTAGTACATATTAGGACAGTTTCTCACATTTTGTTTGGCTTTAGTTTATAAAACTGTGTAAAAGTGTGTCGCTCTATACTCATCGGCCACTTTAGTAGGTACACCTCTCTAGCACTAGGTTGGACCCTCTTTTGCCTTCAAAGCTGCCTTAATTCTTAATGTCACAGATTCAACGAGTTGCTGGAAACATTCGTCAGATATTTTGATCCATATTGACATCACACAGTTGCTGCAGATTTGTCGGCTGATGTAAATCTTCTGTTCCACCACATCCCAAAGGTGCTCTACTGGATTGAGATCTGGTGACTGTGGAGGCCATTTGAGTACAGTGAGCTCATTGTCATGTTCAAGAAACCATTTTGAGGTGAATTGAGCTTTGTGATATGGCGCGTTATCCTGCTGGAAGCAGCCATCAGAAGATGGGTACACTGTGGTCATAAACAGGCAGGATGGATCCATGCTTGCATGTTGTTTACACCAAATTCTGAACCTATCATCCTAATATCACAGCAGAAATTAAGACTTATCAGACCAGCCAGTGTTTTTCCAATCTTCTGTTGTCCAATTTTGGTGAGCCTGTGTGAATTGGAGCCTCAGATTCCTGTTCTTGGCTGACAGGAGTGGCAGCCAGTGTGGTCTTCTACTGCTGTGACTTCAAGGTTCAATGTGTTGTGTGCTCAGAGATGCTCTTCTGCATACCTTGGTTGTAACAAGTGGTTATTTGAGTTACTGTTGCCTTCTTATTAGCTCAAAGCAGTCTGACCATTCTCCTCTGACCTCTGACATCAACAAGGCATTTTCACCCACAGAACTGCCGCTCACTGGATATTTTCTCTTCTTTGGACCATTCTCTGTAAACCCTAGAGATGGTTGTGTGGGAAAATCCCTGCAGATCAGCAGTTTCTGAAACACTCAGACGTCTGGCACCAGCAACTATGCTGTGTTCAAAGTCGCTTAAATCACCTTTCTTCCCCATTCTGATGCTCGGTTTGAACTTCAGCAGGTCATCTTGACCATGTCTACATGCCTAAATGCACTGAGCTGCTGCCATGTGATTGGCTGATTAGATATTTGAGCTAATCAGCAGTTGAACCAGTGGAGTGGAGTAACATCAGCAACAGTATTTCTGTTAGTTTTACTGCTGTATCTCACTGACTAAATGTGCTTCTTTCTTCTGACCGTGCATCATTCTCCTCAGCTCTCCCTGCTGATCCCTGGTCCAGGTACCCTCTGAACTCCCTGCTGGAAGGCTACCGATGCGTCCGACATGATGAACATATCTCCTATGGCAGCCTCGGTGACTCTGTGCCACCATTTGGATTAGCTTTCTCCTCTGGTAATTCATTTGTACCTATCATTGTAAGTGCAGAGAGCAAGGCCCTGTTATCATTTAGCTGACTAACTGCAGTGCCTGTGTTCTCCTATATGTTTTCAGCCAGGGACCTGCAGCACGTCCTCGCAGCAGCTAATGAAGAAGGCATTGTTAGGATCTACAACACAGAGACCCATGAAAATCCACTTCTTAAAGGTATTTGTTAAGAGTCCTTAGTTCATAATTGTCATATCATTTATTTTCCAGTGTCAGTGGCTAAATATGTATGAACCTTGCAGCATGGCTGGCTCATGAAAATGCTGTCTTTGATATCGCCTGGATGCCAGGGGAGTCTCAGTTAGTAAGTGCAAATTTATTCTTTATTTATTTAGTCAGAGAATTGCAGAAAGTCAGACCTTTATGCATGACTGTAATTATATCACTCTACTTTACCTGAGCTTACTGATTTTTATTTTTGTTATTTATTTTGTTCAGACTCCTTGTAAACTCTCTCTTTATAAATGAAGCCTTTTCTTATCATGCTTTGGTCATATGTGATGTTTTCAGGTAACTGCTGCAGGTGACCAGATGGCCAGGCTCTGGGATGTGAAGTCTGGAGAGCTGTTAGGCAGCTTCAAGGGCCACCTCTGCAGCCTTAAGTCTGTTGCATTCACACCCGAGGAGAAAGGTATACTTTTTACTGAGTTAATGCTTTGCTGGTTTAGAGTATTTTGCACCATGTTGTCATTTTAATGCTTTGGAAAAATAAGATTTATATGGCAGTTTTTATTGTGAAAGATACAGTGCAGCTGTCTTATTAGCATTAACTTGAGTAGGTGCATGCATGACATCGAAACACATTCACAGGGTGAAGTTTTCAAATATAATAACTATCTTGTGCATTAATGATATGATATGTTGTATCACATGATTAATACATTTTCTTATGTTACACAGCTGTGTTCTCCACTGGGGCCAGAGATGGAAATATAATGGTCTGGGACATCAGGTGCAGCAAGAAAGGTATTGATCCAGAACAGTGGTTCCCAAATGGTTGGGCTTCAGGAAAGTCCAGGTGTGCTGTGGGATTTGTGACAAACTGTGCAAATGTCTTGAACCACCTCTCATTTCTTCATATGTTGCTTCCAAGGAGCCAGACTGTCTTGTAAATTTTTTTTAAAGTGTTCGTGAGCAATAGCTCTCCAGGCTTTCTGAAGGTCTTTCAAAGTTTTTTCTTTTT
>VUQS01014065.1:3218-19385 GCA_015108495.1 Heterochromis multidens
CACAGCACATGTAGGCCTCCCACACACACACACACACACACACACACACACACACACACACACACACACACTTATCTTTTCTTCACTTCAGAGAACTTTACATTGACTTGCATTCATTTCCTAGAGAATTATCCTAAACCATAAACCTGCCTTCATGCAAAAATATCATGATTTACATTATAAGGACTTAATTTTTGTCCCCACAACGAAGTTGAGTCCCCACAGTGTGACTGTAGAAACACATTTATGTCCCTGCAAAAGTAGTAATGCAGGTACACACACACATGCACACATACAATGAGACTAAGCCACTGTAATCCAGCAGAACAATGGAGCAGCTCTGTTCTGCACCACGGGATAAATCCTGAAGCAACACGACTGAAACGACACAATCCTCCCTAACGTGTGTGTGTGTGTGTGTGTGCGTGTGTGTTAACGAATACATTAGTTTTAGTTACTCTCTTTAGATGAATTTGTTCAATTTTCAGTTCAATTTTTAGCGAACATGACTAAGTCCACGTGTGAGTCCTGAATCAGAGACATGTTTTCTTGTTTATGATCTGACTGGGAGACGGCTGAACAGACAAACAGAGACATCACAGTGAAATCTTTTCCATCCCGCAGATATAAACAGATGCCCGAGGAAACTCCGCCTGGACTCCTGCTGTCAGGAGACCATTTAAATCCCATTTAAAGCTCACAGGGATTTTTATGCAGGTTTTTCTATTCCTGTAACACAAAAACGCTGCTGGAAGTACTCGGAACAGACAGTAATCCCTTTCCTCTGACAGTCAGTGCATAACTCGACGCTCATACGCCAGTATGATCAGCATTTGACAGTTTTGTCTTTGAACACAAAGCACAAAAACACAGCACAGACACAGAGCTGCTTCTCCTTTTATTCTTCAGTATGAATTAGAAAGCAGGAAACCAGAGGCACTTAAAAGTCCAAATTTAAACTTTATTGACAGGGCCAAATGACAGCTGATTAAGACCCAGCTGAACTCTCTGTTTGAGTGGACTGAGCAAAAGTGTGGTGCAGACTTTAATGAAAGTGGAGCCCTGTTGTGTTGTCAAATTCTGAAGAAAGGGTTGGGTTTAGGCTGCAGCTTCTCCCTGGAGTAATAAACAGGAGTGAATTCAGCTTTATTCTTGTAAATAAAGACAAAATGAAGCAGAAGGAAAGAAAGCATTTTTACCTTTCTGATCTGGAACAGGTGAACATGCAGGTGCAGCTGCTGTTCTCTCCAAAAGGATCAACGTAAAGAATTTTAATTTATTTTTACACTTCCACAGACATACATGCTGGAATTGAACTAAAGTTCAAATTTAGAGTTCTTGGACTTTGTTTTCTATATTATTTTTTCCTTTATATACCACTTTATACTTATATAGGAGCAAATATTGTAGCTTTTACTTTTTTACTCAGGAAAAGAGTAGGTATAAATACTCTCATGAAGCATTTATGTTTTTTAAAACTGCTTTCCTTTTAGTTATGCTAATAATTTTACTTATTTTTGAGCATGGGGAAAAAAGCTGCATATAGAATTGATTTGACTGAACACTGAAGACAAAAAGGCACCGACCTGTCTCTCAAAGCAGCCACAATAATCCATAACTTTAAGCATGAAATGAGTTTGTTATAGAAAAACTCAGAGCTGTCAAATGGGAAAATTGTAGCTATAAATGCTAAAACCATTTTTTGTACCAGGCTGTAAACATGTAAACATTTGAGCTGCAGCACTTTTTCACATGGAGGTCTGTGGGATTGACTCACTGTTGGAGACATTCTCAAGTGGCCATTAGAGGAAATGCATTTCTGTATTGGTTTCATTTCATTTCTCAACACCTGAAGCAAATCCAAATCCAACGCCCAGACATGAAGGTTTGCGGGAAATATTTTGCCAACAAACCTGCTTCAAATGTTGATTATTATGAAGCATCATCCTGTGAGTTACATACAGTTTAACAGTTGAATGCAATTCTTCTTTTTTTGGTAGCTGCATTTGCAAAATGCATGAAAATACAATAAAACTGAATCTGGAAACAGTCCCTGAAACGGAATCATTTAAATGCAACAAATTTGCTGGGTGTTGCCTGGCAGTTTGAACTCAGCACCTTGTTGCTGTGAGGTAACAGTTTAACCACACCTGCACTAATGAGCTGTGCTGCATTCATTCAAAATGAACAAAGTCAATCTTCCCTATAAAACGGGTTCAGATGCACGAGCTCCACACGTGTCAGCTGACTGTCAGACAGATCGAAGGTTTCCACTCTGACTCTGCCCAAGCGAGTTAAAAAGCTGCAGATGTTTCTAGCTGTCCAGTGAAGAGAAAGCAGTGCTGCAGCAGAGGATTTCTGTCCCAACAAGGAAATTTAATTATGAAGCTGCCGAGCAGTAAGGAGGAGTGAGGAGAGGAGTAAATGAGTTAGCTGATGGGAGTCATTCATTATCCACACAGAACACAGTGTAGGAACATCTTCTGCACCTAACACAGCAGGAGGACAGAGTGTGTGTTATTAATGAAAAGGAGCATCTGCTGTCATCACTCCACACACAGCTTGATGTGTCCTGCTGCCTCCAAACATGATATTACACTTCAGACACACTGCAGTTAATTCTAACACTGCTTAGACCACATTCATATTCATATTTCCTATTGTTTAGTGCTTACAAACATGGATCATATATACAGTATAAAAGTTAGATAAAGCGTTCAGTCTCGAAGTGTGTTAAACTTGCATTCTTTGTAATGGCCAGCAGGGGGAGACTCCTGTGGTTGCAAAAAATAAATAAATAAATAAAATACAACATGATCGTCATTGTGCAAATGATGACCCCCCGGTAGAGTAAGAAAGGATGATAAAGTAGAGTATGATATAGAGTGCATGTACAGATCGGGTGATTGACAATAATCAGGTATGACTGTACTGTGCCTCATTTTTCTGTCAGATCCCCCCCATGCTCATCTAGTTTGGTTTCACTGTTTGGGAATGGAGATACATTAAAAAAAACAAAGCTAAAAACAATATAAGCCATCAGACAACAGACAGCAGTTTCAAGATCACATTTCAGCCAGTGCAATTCCTGTTTTCTTCTCCACCCACACTGTTTACCTGCATACAGCCAGAGCCTGCTGTAACTTGGTCTAAACTGTTTAATAGAACTTGAAATCAGGGGACTACAAACAGAACGCAGAGAGCCTTCACTACCAAAGATTCTGCCCCTTGACTACAGTGGGGGGGAAATAATTATTTGATCTCCTGCTGAATTTGTAAGTTTAAAGTTTAGAAATGAACAGTCTCGAATTTTTAATGTAGTTTCATTTTAATGGAGAGAGACAGAATATCAACCAAAAATGCAGAAAAAACACATTATATAAAAGTTATTCATTGATTATTTCCCCCTCTGTATGTCTGCATATTCTTCTGTATGTTTATAGAGATTAGTCCTCCTTTAAAATACTACCATGCCACGCAGGAAGTTATATGACTGTGAATTCAGAACGTTTTTCCACTGCTTCAGTGTTGCATTTGCCATTGATATAGAAACATTAAACCATAATCACGAAGAGAAAACACATTTTTAGAACAGCAATATTCAGACTGTTCAGTACGTCACTGGAGCCTCTTTGGCAGCACTTTCAGCCTAAAGTCTCCTTGGGTAAGTCTCTACAAAGCTTGTGAATCCTGCATTGCTGTGTCACACCAAGTACACTTCCACAACCCTGCTGGAGCTCCTACAGTTTTTCATTTTTTCCATTTCCTGTTTTTCTCATTTAATTTCCTGTTGCTCCTGCAGCAGCTTTAGTAAATACAAGTCTTGTTCCTGATCAGTTCACACAACTTACCAAGACCTGACATCACCACAGACATCGAGGAATTACTGCCAAGGCCTACAGGGCACAGGCCGAGTCTGGGGGCCTTTGTATTAAGTGACATTTCTGGTTGGAAAGTTAATTGAAGGCACATAGATCAATCAAAACAACAAAAAAGGGATTCAGTTGACCAGAAATGGATACAAACTGATCACAAAGGCATGAACCAGTGAATAAGAGGACAAAATGAACACAAATAGACGTGGAAAGTTGACAGAGGCATGAAATAGACTGAATGACCACAAGTAGACTCAAAACAACCAGAGAGAAACACAAAAAGATGGTGGACATGAGAAGACACACAAAATGAAAACAAATACAAAATGATACAAAAGGATTGCATAGAGACTCAAAATTCAAATGGACTGAAAGGAGACACAAAAATAACACAAATGGGTGCAAAACCACCACAAAGAACCACAAAAATTGCCAGATAGACACAGAAAACACATCTGTGTCATCTGTAGTCTTTTTTAGGTTTTTTTGTTTTTTGAATGTCCTTTATAGTTGGTCTTTAACATTTTGCTCAGGTGCCGATTATATCATAATTCATCCTTGACCACAGATCCAACATTAAGAAAAAAAGCTAACTTGGCTGTTACTGTAGAAAGCTAATGGTAGTTGCACAGCTTTGCTTTGTGCCATGATTTACTCGTATACCAATTTTGTGGAGTTTCTCTTGTCATTTCTTGATGTCAGTGATTAGTGGACTCCATATTTCAGGAGCTTGGATCGGAAGCACTTGGGACGGAGCTTAAAAGTCCCTATCCTTATGCTTTGGATTTGTCTGGAAAATCCATCCTGCATCTTTCACATAGAGGTTACTCCAAAGGTTGATGAGGCAACCGAGGGAGTCAGCCTCATGATTAAAGTTATAATACAGTCTGTTAATACACTGGAAAAAGTAAATAAAAAAGCAAATAATGCATGGGGAAAATTACACAGAACACATTTAAAGCACTCACAGTACCAGCGGACCCAGCAGCATTCCTCAGTCATCACATGGCATGATATTACACTGATATACAGACCTTCAGTTATAAATGGTGTTATCAGAGACTATCCAAAGCCTTGAAAGAAGCTAATAATTGCACCTTGAGACTAAAACTTTCATTGCAGATTGTCTTTCCACCACAAATAACTCATTATTTACCCAACACTCTACCTTTCTTATGTTCTTTCCTGTCCCTGTTCATCTCACCAGTACTCCCAGCTATAACTACGCTCCGAACCCAGACAAGCACTGGATCATGCGTTACACCGGCCCCATGAAGCCCATTCACATGGAGTTTACCAACATGCTGCAGAAAAAACGACTGCAGACGCTTCTGTCTGTGGATGACAGCGTGGAGAAGGTGGGTGATGCACAACTGTCACTCAGACACACACACACCCTAAACTGCAGAGGTTCAGGCCCTGGGCATGAGGGCTGGAAAACGGTTTGTGTGAAGTTTAAAAGTGTGAACAAATTAAAGATGACCAGCGTACAAAATCACCAAGTTTTTAAAAAAAAATTATACACTGAAACCACGTTGTTTGTTTCTCAGCTGTATAACATGCTGGTGGAGACAGGCGAGTTGGAAAACACCTACATCATATATACGTCAGATCATGGCTACCACATCGGACAGTTTGGCCTCGTTAAAGGTAAGAACAGAGTCATGTAACATGTGAAGAAAGCTTTTCTATCTGGCTGATCTTTTCTGGATGGAAAAAGGAACATAATTTGTGGTTATTTTTACAACTGATTAAACTTGATTATCATCTGGAAACATCCTGATTTGTGAAGAGTTTAAAGGATTCCTTTTCAGTTTTTTTTTTTTTAGTAGGAAAACAGCTGCACTGCAGTGAGGAACATTGCGAGATGTGTGCCAAACTCATTTTAAGAACCGTTTTCCAGCAGATGAAACAGCATTATGTACAAGATAAACAGTGAAACAACACAAATTCTAAGAGTCTGGAAATTGGACAATCATTCTTTGTGAGTAAGGGGTGAACAACAAACTTAATTTCAAATGCAAGTACTGTACAGAAAATCTGAAAGAATCTAAGATAACAAAATGTCTGTGTTAATGATCATGGTTTGAGTTTAAAGGAACAAATTCTTTGTATTTGATCATCAGAAATCTGTACTGCGTACGAAGATAACATCTTCTGATCTGCTAACAGCAGACACCAAAAACTCCAATAAATCAGCACATAAACTCTCCTGAATGCACCATCCTTTAGTGTCACGACCTCAGCTACAAACACTTCAGTATTAATAATGTGTGTGTGTGTGTGTGTGCACCTCCAGGTAAATCCATGCCATACGAGTTTGACATCAGAGTCCCGTTCTACATCAGAGGACCTAACGTGGAGCAGGGCAGCATGTAAGCACACACACATCAACAACTATTCACTGCACAAAGGCACTTCTGATCCTCTGTTGTAGTCAGTACTAATGTCACACATTAGTTTGTTCAGTCCATAAAAAACATGCAGTATGTATGAAATATTTTTACAGCAAGCTGTGATTACAAAGTTCCTGGAACTAGCCCATAGAAAGCAAAAACCTTACCTCACTAAGTGGCCTAATCTGCCCTTTAATGCCCCAGTCACAAAGGGCTAGAGACTGGTTTGTGACCCCCTGGCAACCACAGGTTGCTACGGAAAAATGTGTATTCTCCTAACGATCAGCGAGTGGTTGCTGGAGTGTGCAGGCAGTCCCTGCGTGGAATTGTTCAGAAAGAAAAATGCTAGCAGGTTGCTGGAGTCACTTGTAGTTTACACAGATGACAGCGACCTGTCTGCACACTTGCTAACTACTCACCGAGCAGTAGTGAAACTGTGACACACGCAACACAAACCAAAACCTGAGACTTCTGGACAATTTTCATTTTGAAGGCAAAAAGTCTCCATTTCTGGTTTTCACAGTTTCACTCCTGCTCAGCAAACAGTTGGCGAGTGTTTGCAGACAAGTCCATGCAAACTACAGGCAGTCGTGGCAACCTGCTTTTTAAGAACATCAGTATAAACAAAAGTTTTATACTTGAGCGATCATTTAGGTCTCATTTTTGTTTGACTTTAGGTCAGCAGATTTTGCTGATTGTCCTACAGGTCTCTGGGGTTTAGTGTTGCCTTGTTTCTTGATTTCATCTTCTGTTTTGAGCAGCAGCAGACAATTTTCTTAAAAAAGATAGACCCTCTGATAAACCCTCAGTACCTGCTGTGCACCAGACAGCAGACCACACAAGTAAAGAGAAGCTGGTGGAGGATGTAGCCCCTAAAAATCCTGCTATTTCCCCAGGAGCTGGTGGAGACCAAAACAGAGCTAAAACAAAGCTTATGAGCTAGATTTCAATGCAGGTTTTAAAATCCAGGTAACAAAAAATAAAAACAAAGCTCGTCTGTGGAGAAGGAAAACAGTGGAAAGTATCATATTCCCGAAAAATATGACAACACTGTTTTCTTCAGAGTGTATGTTACTGGGTGTGTTTGTGTGTGTGTGTTCCACGAGATGATCATGGGTTCATGGGGGAGTTTTTTTCCCTTCCTCAGAGCAGACGGCATCAAGATAAAAAACAATTTGTTTGCAATATTTCACAATAAATGTCCCTGTGAACTTTTGTGTGTGTGTGAACAACAAACAAAGGTCTGATTTTAAAGCATGAATTATGAACACTGTCACACCTGAGATGAGAAAATCCAGCTGTAGTTGGCGCTGCAAGAAAACCATGTATGATGCATCTGTGCCACGTTATATTTCATATCACATTAAATTGAGGCTCTGAAGGAGGAATGTCTTATTTTGTTAAGTAGAAGACATTAATTAAAATATCTAAGTTTTTCTTTTTCAGGTTGCGTCATGACAGCATAAAGCTGAAACAACCAAAAATATATAATAAACTGAGCGCTCATATTCTGTGTGTATGTTTCCGTCAGTAACCCTCACATGGTCCTAAATATCGATCTGGCTCCGACCATCCTGGACATTGCTGGCATCGACACACCTCCAGATATGGACGGAAAGTCGATACTGACTCTGCTGGACACAGACAGACCTGCCAACAGGTACACCCACACACACACGCCAAATTGTTAAAGCATTTCACTTCCTTGTTTTGGAACCAGCCAAAGGAGCTGTTGCATCACCATTTTTCCAGCTAAGATGCTCCTTAACCATCTGAGCGCTCCAATAGCTTCTAAATAAATAAATAGCAGTTTTTTCATACCAATAATCATCCTAAACACACAAACCATTAAACACAGATTGAAGCTCATTTCTCAGAGTTCACACAGTGAAGTAATCAGCCGCTTGTTGAAAACAGAGGTCAGAGAATAGAGGCACATCACCACTATGTAAATCATCTTCCTGCAGAGAGTTGGAGCAGCAGGGCGTCTCTCAACTGTAACGACCTCATTTAAACTCCTGGGTGCGCCGCGGTTCGCCAGCACAAAGAGCCATCTGGTTCGCCTGGAGCGAGAGAAATATTCTATTAATATTTATAATGATCAAAGCATCAACAAAGGCAAACATAAAGGTCAGGAGGTCGGAACAAACAGGAAAGCGTTTCAGGGGGCTATCAAACCCCGAGCTGAGACTAAAAGATTTTTCACACTGGGTCACAGTTTAGTGTAGATAACCTAAACTGGTGATTATTTCATCATCCACACACTGTACACAAGGACTCACAGCACCAAATGTGGATGAATCCACCAGTGAAAATAGTTCCAGGACGATTTCAGGTTTGATTGGTAAATGGATTGTGACCGGCTGTTTAGGAAACTTCTGAGCTGCTTTTAATTAATGAAACTATGTCTGTGTTTGTCTTCAGTGGGAACCATTTCACTTTGTATTTCTCACAGTAAGTTGTGCATGCTGTCAGCTCTATGGAAACCATTGATTTGGTGGTGGAGTTATTCTGTAAGTGGTTTCTTATTAAAAGTGAGTTTTCCTTCCCTACTGCGGTTGGGAGATCTTCTCCATAGTCACTTCATCCTATCATCCCGCTGTGAGATTGCCAATAACCAATGCCATCACTGTTGGGGATGGCAAGGGGTTAACATGCACTTGCTAAGGTTTTAAGGCTGTATTGCTGCTGATTTTGGAGAGAGATACACATGCCAAGGAGATTTTTTTTCCACTTCCAGGTTCCAGAGAAAGAATGTAAACTATACCAGCGTGAGAGCCTCTATCACTTCCAGTGATGAATGATTTAGTCTGCCTTAATTAGTGAACGGATGTTAGCTGAGCAGCTAAAATGCAATTAAGTCTCTGCAGATGTAGAGTTAAATGACCTCTAATTTCAAATCAAAACGACAGACAGAAGTACCCTCCTTCAGTTTAATCTCGTTTTCAGATGATGATGGATCATTGTAGCTGCTTCCCACATACATATGTTGATTTCAGAGGGAAGGGGTGGAAGCATGAACTACGCCCAAACCTGTCTGTGTCATGGCGAGGCAGATTATATTTAATATGAATCAATGGATGTTAATTTAATGCATTAATGGGGAAACAAGGTAAAATATCACCTTCACTGGCAAGCCATGGTCGAGCCCCAAGATCATCCTTAATCAACATAACCATACTCACCACTGTCACCAAGATACACTCAATGAAGAGCCATTAACATCATTATATAACCCGCCCTGACCTGACATGATGCTAGAATTTGACTTGAATTGACGTGAACCCCAAAACAGAAATGGAACATTTTTTACACACCAGAAACAAACTGAAGCCCCACCAGGTTTTTTAGGTTGGACTGAAGTTTGACTATTTGGTCCAGACCATGGTCAGTGTAAAGGTTTCTTTAAATCTGCCTCCATCTCACCCTATCCCTAGCATCCTCCTCTGTCACACCAACCCTCTGCATGTCCTCCTTCACTACATCCATGAATCTTCTCTGTAGTCTTCCACTTTTCCTCCTGCCTGAAAGGAAATTGGACATCATCATTTGTCCAGTATATACACTATCTCTCCTCTGCACATGTCCAAACCATCTCAGCCTTGCCTCTCTAACTTTGCCTCCAAATTGCTCAACCTGAGCTGTTCCTCTGATGTACTCATTTCTAATCTTGTCCATTCTGGTCACTGCCAATGAAAATCTTAACATCTTCAACTCTCCGAAGCTTGGTCGCTGTGGAGGTTTCAAACTTGTAATTTTGTTTTGGATCAAACTAAAAAGTATGAGGAGATAATATCCCAACCAAATTAGTTAGTTGTGGCAGCAGCTTTAATCTAAAGAAGCCAACAAAACTTTAAAACCTTAAAACCTTACTTTAAATGAATCTTCAAGCAGCCCTTCAGCAGATTGATGCCATGTCCACTCACAACGGATGGATGGATGGATGGATGGATAAACCCCAGTTTTAGTAGATTACACAGATTCAGGAGGTTTCAAGTAGTAAAAGCTTTGAGGTTCATGTCAGATCAGACATTTCGGCTGGGAAGTTGCAGCTGAATCAGAACAATAGTTGTTCAGAAATGAAGATCTTAAAACACGTTGTCCATACAAGCAGACATCCTGTTCTTCTTTTTTCCTTTTTAAACATGTTGTGATGCGGCCGTATCTTCATGTTTTCATCTTGTTGAATTTAAATCATAGCAGGTATCTTTCTTTAAACCTGAAACATAAAGTTTTTTAGTTGTTGTACTCTCGGTTCTGCAGCGTACTGAAGCCTCTGAGGATATCTGAACACATTTGAATAGACTCCTCACACTCTGTGGAGTGCAGAGAGAGATTTTACAGCATCTGTTCCCTTTTTATTCTCTGTGAGGTACAGAGGGAAACACAGACAGTAGCTGAAAGACTGATTACAGAGAGCCAAGGTTTATTCAGAATAATGGACTGATTCTGTGCAGATTCTCCCAGAACAGTCTGCTCTTTGGAGTTAAGAGAATCAAACCAGACTTGTCCTGCGGCAGCTAACAGCTTACAGCAAGCACATGATTACAGATTCTTGGTGGGTTTCAGGAGGAGCCTGATTTACAGCGGCGCAGGAGAAAATGGTGACTTATAACACTTATAACACAAACAAATTACTAAGAAAGATGGTCCTGTTGTTTGCAACAAACATGAGAACAGATACCATGCAGGCATTTTTTTTAGATAGTTTAATATTTCAGTCATGCTGCAAGTTACTGACAGTAAATTTAAAAGCCCTTCATTGTAAATGGGAAAAAAAGCATAATCAAGATGAAGCAGTTCACAATGGTGCTCTTATTTAGTGTGGTGTTACAAATCCATCTTTCCTTCACAGCTGTGGACTTTGTTCAGCCCTCACTTCCTGTTGAGCAGTTCTTTTTTTTTTCTTTCTGAATTGGTTTTTCAGCCAAATTATATTTGAAGTTTAATGAAAAACACAAGTTCAACTCATCTGTTATGTTTCTAATGTCATATATAAATCCGATCTCAGTATTGAGCAAATATAATTATAATTATATTTTACAATAAGTTGGAAAATGTCACATTTCCTTAATTTTGCATTTCTTCAGCCAGTAATGGTTAAAAAATTGCAAGGTGAAAATTGAATAATCTTGGGCTCTATGGATTAAAATGTCATTACTGAATTAATAACCAGTCCATATTGGGAAAACTCCAGCAAATATTAACATTTTTACCTCAAAGTAATAAAAACTGTAGATAAAGAGTAAATAACAGCCTCATAAGAAAGTAACCTGTTCAAAAAAACTGCAACTGTACTAAATTAGAAGCACGACAATACTGCATCCATTTAGATGTCGTCTTTAGTGATTGTTCCAGGACTGGCAGCCTTTGAAAAATAGTGCAACCTGGACCCATAACAGACTGGCCCTGATACTGATCCTCAGGATTGGCACTCTACTAAATATTTTTCAGTTATGGACTGTTGACACTGGAAAGCTTGGGCTCTCCAAACATGTGAAAAGCATTTTCTAGTGTTTTCGTGTCCATACTTTGCTTTTAATTACCTTAACTACATTTCAGACAAAACCACTGTAGTGAAAAGAAGATTAATGTTTTCCATCCATTTTCTTCCGCTTATCCAATTCAGAGTCAACAGCAAGAGACCCAGCACAGGACAAAGCAGACAATAACAGTTATGACAGTGATTAAACCAGAAACGGCATGAGAAAGAGGGGTAGGTTGCAAAGCAGCTTGCAGATGTGTAGCAAGTGTGGGCAGGTTAAAGCAGTGTGGGCAGTTGCCTCTGCCACCATGAGTTCTCCCCGATAAGGATGGGTGGGAAAGCTGTGTTTCACACACAATTTTATTCACACTCTTCTTTTCACACAATCTTTGGCGCTCTCTGTGCCTGGCTGTGGAGCGCTGCCTCTCAGGCTCACTGCTGAGCATTTTGCATCTCTTGTGTCCGGCCCCACACCTACTATCAGAGGTTAATTAGACGTGCCCAACAGGTGTGCAACCCTCCTCATCAGGCGCTGCTCCACCTCTCCCTCCTGCGACTGAGCCCAGAAACCACACCCCGCTGCTACAAGCAGCTTAAATAGTGTGCCCTGGATAAGACAGGCAATTAGATGCTTTTAAGGGTATTAGTTGAGCCATCAGCTGACATTGACATGAGCTGATTTGCCACGATTGCAGCTGAGTTGGCCTTCATGGTCTGCCTGAACTAACACAAGGATCAATGTTATGCTGTGATTTTAGACATATAAAAAGAAACTAAATAAAATGAGTGATGTTGGGCATTTGACAACAATGCCTCCTGCACCTTCCAGATGTTCTGGGCATGTCCAACTGAGAGGACACTCTGGGGCAGACACAGGACACACTGGAGGGATTTTGTCTCCTGGCTGGCTTGTGAACATCTTGCTGTCTCCCCAGAAGAGAGAGGACTGGACAGCTCTGCTTCCACCTGTTGCTGCCACAACTTTAGACCCTGATGAACAGCAGAACATGGGTGGATGAAAATGATGATGCAATCATTTTAACCACTTAATATCCGTCAGGTCACCAGCAGTCTGTTAAAGGTTAAACTTAGATTTAAATCTACCACTTTATATGGAATTTTCACCTCTTTGTTATACCAAACAACAATTTTATGAGCTCTGTTTGGCCACATAGTATGTAACATCTTGTAGTTTGTGAAACTGTGCTTGTGGTTAAAGTGTAACCCTACCCCAACCTTAAGTGGTTCGCTGGCAGCCGGGTTGGATGTTAAAAGGTTAACACAAAAAGCCAAATATTTAGTTGTTTGCTGCACTGATGGCTGTCATAATGGAAACTTAAATTAGTCCTTCTCCAGTGTGCTTCTAACCTTGGAGATGGGGTGTGGGTATGAAAAAAACACAAGATTTTATATTGAACAGCAACATTTTCCGCTGCCTTTGTGTGTAAATCCTCGTTGCAACCTCATTATTATGTTTGTGTCTCCCTGTACTGTTTATTCTGTGAATCAATCAAGAAAAAAACGACTGGAAAAAGTCCTGCAGCCGTTTCCACTGTGGTGACTGTTGTTCTTTTAAGTGCAGGAGGAAAATCAAAATATTATTCCTGAAAGTTAACGTTACAAACATCCCAGAATAGAAACCAGATGGAGTCACTGAGTTAATGAGGGGACAGAGTGTGTTATGAATATTATATAAATGTGTGTAATGTTTGATTTGAACTGAAATGAACCCGCTGCTCCTGACGTGGCAGTAAGAGGAGCTCCAACCTGAAGTTTAGGAGTGTAAATTAAATTAGCGGCGCACATTTAGCAGCTCTTTCAGAAGCTGGTTCAGTAAAGGCAGTCGTGTTTAATGGAGGCGATGTTAAAAAAGAAGAAGGTAAGGTGAGGTGAAGACGGGTGGGGGGTGTGACAGTGTTGGTTGCGGGTTAAAAATAGCAGGTGAACTGCAGGAATTCTGATTAAACTCTCACTGTTTTCATGCTCTTTTTCAGGTTCCAAGTGAACAGGAAGCCGAAGGTGTGGAGAGACTCGTTCCTGGTGGAGAGAGGGTAAAGACATCACATCACTGCTGCTGCTGCCTTAGCAAAACATATATAACAGTCTACTTTCTGTGCAGAATATAACACAGTAGCTCTCACTGCTGGGAAAATATGGCAACTAGAACTTGTATTCCTGAGTCATGGACATGCAGAGTGTACAGAATCCACCTGATGGAAGCAGATATACGACTCGGTCTGATGATATTTGGTTAATTAATAAAAAGTCAAAGGTACAAACTTGTGTTCATAACAACTCTGAGGCAGACATTAATCACAGCTTACAAGCCGCAAGCTTTAACACACCATTAAGCTTTAATTCCGTTAAATGTTCTGCTAACTGAGGGTTAAAGGTTAACTTTCAATTTTTAAAAGTTTGTCAAAAACTCTAAACTTCAGTTGAGGGTGAATTCAGCATCTATGGGTTCTCTGACGTTGATTCCCTACACTCAAGGCTACTGAAGCATTTACATAGAAAAAAAGCTGATTTCTCAGTCAGATCACTTAAAATCTGCACGACGAGAGCCGTTGATTCAGACAGATGAAGCACGTAAATAAAAACTGCCAAAAATAAACTTTAATTAAATGACACACAGATTTCCACCCTGCTTGTGTTTGGTCTTTGAACAGGAAGCTGCTCCACCAGGTAGTCGAAGGCAAGGAAGTATCGCAGGAGGAGAACTTCCTGCCTAAACGCCAACGAGTCAAAGATCTCTGTCAGAGAGCCGAGTACCAGACGCCCTGCCAGCAGACAGGACAGGTACAGTAACACATACAGTGGGAGCTGTTTGCAGTCATTTTAATTCTGGAACAGTAACTTCACATCCAGTCCCATTACTTTAGCTCTCTCCCAGTAATTTACTCCCGTGACTCCTGATCCTACCTCTCCCAGTTGTATCAGGTTCCTTCTCCATCCTTGCACTACATTATTCCTATTTCTCATAATTCTCCCAATCCAAATTCTTCCCTCCTGATATCATTATTGTGCTTTTGATATAATTACTCCTCTTACTTTTACTCTTAATTCTCTTTTTTCTACTTTACTCTAGAATACCTTATTTTTTCCTGATTCGACTACACCCAGTCGTATGAGCTTCGCTCCCTATCCTTCCACAAAATTATTCAGAATCATTATCTTACTTCCAATCCTATAATTTAGTTTACTCCAGAATACCATACTTTACTCAAGACTCCATAATGTCCTCTTCCGATTCTGTTATTTTACTTCTGATTCCACTACTAAATTCTCATTCCTAATTTTTTACTTTTCTTCAGAATAGCTTATTTCACTCTGGAACTATTATTTTTCCTCATCCTGCTCCTCCCAAATACATCAACTTCACACTCTATCTTTTCATGAAATTATCCATAAACCTATAAATTTGCCTTCACTAAACTTACTTTATTCTTGATCTCATTATTGTACTTTTGATCCCATTACTTAATTACTTTATTCCCAGTCCTATTACTTGAGTTACTCCACAGCACCATACTTTACACCAGAACCTAATCCATCACTCCCAGTTTTGGTGCACTCCCTTTCCTTCCACTAAATTGTTTTTCTATTATTTATCTCTAGTAACTCAACTCCTGGTCCCCTCAGTTATGACTCTTTTAAATGACTCTTATTCTTATCATTTGCTTTACTCCAGAATCCCTTTCTTTGCTCCATTCCACTCGCAATCCAATTAAATAATTTATACAAACCTTATTATTTTACTCCCAGTATCCTTACTTTACTCCTGACCCCATTTTATAACTTCTGAATCTGGTACTTTATTCTTGATTCCCAAAAAGCTGAATCTGTTCATCTGGATGTAGCGTTTTTTTAGTGGGAGAAACGTTTCGTCAACTTATCCAAGTGACTTCTCCAGTCTCAGCTGACTGCAGGTTTCCAACCTTATAAACAGTACATTTGCATAATGACCGAAACCAGCACCACTGACTAACAATGGGCCATGAGGTCAGTTTCATGATCAATAGTATGCAAATTGTCATGACCATTGATCAATGGCCATGAGTACCATTCACAGAGATTGGGGAATGGCTGCAATCACAGCATTGTAAGATGGTGACAGATGTACCCTTAGGCCCCCTCCTCGGTTCAGAGATGGTCTTTCCCTTTTCACGTAAATGGCCTCCTTGACTCCCCGTTCAAACCAGCGTTCCTCCCTGTCCCTCCCTGTCCTCCCTGTTTATAAGGTTGGGGAATCCTGCAGTCAGCTGAGACTGAAGAAGTCACTTGGATAAGTTGACGAAACGTTTCTCCCACTAAAAAAACGCTACATCCAGATGAACAGATTCAGCTTTTTGGGATTCTTTTACCTGGATTATTGAGCTTGCATCAAGAGATTTATTCTTGATTCTAATGC
>VUQS01014067.1:2654-16302 GCA_015108495.1 Heterochromis multidens
GCTGGTAGGCTAATAGAGGATGCTTTCCTGCGGGGCACCAGAGTGATACTGTTCAGGCAGTATGGAAGCTTAAGTAAAGCTGACACGCTGCTCAAGAACTACAGCCCACACTGAGCTCCACAGAAGCCTGTGGAGAGATTCTGAAAAGGTCTTTAAGGTATGGGAGACACAGGGAGGCTGCCACTGTCCTCCCACCGCTGAGCTGTGATGTGGGAAGCAGGAGTTAAGTCCTTTATTAGAAGTGGCAGCCGTTGTCTCCAGTCACCTCGATAATTGCAGCACCACGTCCACTGCTATAATCAATTGAGACAGCTGCCGCTGCGGCGTTCAAGTCCATCAGGCAGGCGTGTCATGCTAATTAATGAAATGATAAGGCTAGTGCTTTCAGCAAATAACTCCTGAAGGCTCCCCTTCTTTTCAACACAAAATCTAGCCTTAAAGTTCAAATGACCCCTCCCTTTCTCTTCGTGTTGGCTGCCTGTCCACTGTGGCCTAAAGGGAAAAAGGGTCACAGAGGTTGGTGATGGGTCAGTGACAGTGAAAGGGGTCAAATTCCAGGCTGGCAGGGTGGGCCGTGTCAGAGGAGCCATTAGACTTGAGTTTTTCTGTTGAAAGTTCCAAGATGTCTACCCTTTTATTTAGGAGAGCCCAGTGGCACTGACCTTAGATGACCCAGCAGTGTTCATAAGGAGCTGAGACTGATGGCTTTCCCAAAGCACATGAGCTCTGCTAGACACATCTTAGCAGGGGGATGGGTCCTGACAGAAAGGGAAGTGCAAGCGTGGAGACGGCTTGCTTTTCAGCAACACATTATAGCCAGGGGTTAATGACAGTTTAACATTGCTTTTGGAGCTCCACTGGACCATGCATGATATAAAAGGGTTTAGACAGTCAACATCTCAACCTCTGTTGTTTCCTCACTCTCTCTTTTCCTTCCAATTTAAAGATGTACTTGTTTGCCTCCCATCCACAACAGTGGCATATGTGCCATAAGGGATGACTGGCATATGTGTCCTGCACCATATGGCTTGAGATTGAATTGGGATCTGATATGCACAGGAAAAACTGATTCATCTGTCAGTTTGAGCTGCCAGCTCTCTGAAATGAACATTAGGTTGTCGATTTATGCCTGTGCTTTGACTGTAAACGTGTTACAGCTTAACACCCATCCCCATTCTGGTGCCATTCACTCCTTTGTCAGCTGCAGCAAAGAGACAGAGAGAAATAATTGAAACGTGTCAGCAGTCCCCACTCCTTAGCTATCTTGGCCAGCTTTCTCCTCTTCCACTCCCCCCATTTACATCTCAGAGAGATTTGCAAAAATGTCGCCTTGGCTCCCCTCGTTACCAGTTTGGAGATGCTTGAGGCAGATTAAATAGTGTGAGGCAAAGCAAGCCGTTGCAAATTTCTCCTATGATTTTATTATTAGCACAATGATTCAACACTGCTCAGCCCTTCTGTTCCTCTCGTACAAAATCATTTTGTTGAAATCATCCCGCCTGTTTCCTATGACTGAATACCTCACGGCAACGAAGTGTTGATTGGCAAGACTGCGGTTTCCTGCCTTCTGCCAGTATCTGTTATAGCCATCTTCCACAGTCACTCACTCATGAGCTAAGCCTTGGCTCTGTGCAGATTGCTTGTCTAGAGAGGTACAAAAACCAAATCATTGTGAGCTCAACCGTCAAGAGCAGCAGAATATCCTGTCAGCCAAAGCCAGCAGGAGACAGATCAAGGCAGTATGCATTCTCACATACTGTCTGCAACCTCCAACGTCTTTCAGCGGATATGCTGCTTTATTTAAATATCTGTCTGTTCATGTCCTTATTTTATCAGTGCCCTGACTGTTTATGCTTTGGCAAAGCCATGAAGGGAGTGAACCGCAGTGTTTGCCTAGTAAATGAGAACACCCAGTGGCCCTAAGCCCCCGACATCCCCTTATCATAGTGATACTTTGCATATTCTCGTATCTAATCTGAAAGGGCTTTTTGCATACAGGTTCTGTTTCCCTGGCTGTTGTATATACTGGTATCAGTGTCAGCAGTGAGCAGGTAATTTATGTAACACACTCATTTGCATGCACAGCATTAGTTTGCTGAGGGTTTTAGCTGGAAACCAAATGAGAATTTTCTCTAGAGCTCTTGTTTCATTCATGAGGTTGTGGGGGCCATTTGCAGGAAGCCAGGTGTGTATTTAAAATAAAGTAGTTAAACAAGCTTTAAAGTGAATGATTTCTAAAGATGAGGAAGTGTGCGCAGGGCTTTTCTTCTGGGTTTCTGCATTGTGTTCCTAGTGTCAACACACCTTAAAGGGATATCTTGCTCACAGGGAGTATACCATGCACTTTTCTTTTTTTTTTTTGGATGATGACAACCAGCCCATCACAGTCCAGCTAAGGGCCAAGCAATTCCAGACTGATCCAAGCCATTCCAATCTGGGCCATCTGGCTGCGTAAAGGCCACAGAGGACCAGATCAGTGACAGCTCTCCAGATGTTCAATAGGGACAAACAGGGTCACAAGTTAAGGGTATCGAAGGCAGGAACAGCTGTGTAGCGACACCATGTTCACCTCAGATTCCCCGCTGGACACATCAGTTATTACCAACAAATCCCAGTGGCTTGTTGTCCGTCTGCTACCTTAGTCCCTATGTCCCTACTCGCCACCCTTTCCACTCCCCAGTCCACATTATAGCAAACTGAGGCACGTGCACACAGGGCGAGGCCCAATTCCCTCGAGTAAGCAGGGCCACGAGAACAACTATAAAAAGATCAATACTGGGATGAGATGTCATCTGGTTAGCAGACCTGCCAACACCCCCCTAGGGAATGTCCCCCCCACCCCCCAGTGCACTAACCCAGCTAAGGGGAGAGGGGTGTTACCCCCCCACCACTGGGCTGCCCTCCAACCTGTCTGACTCACTCAGACCATCTGCTCAGGTTTGCAGGGCAGAGCTTCAGGACAGCACTTTTTTTTTTCCACACTTGTATGGCATTTGTTTCACATGACTGCCTGTGGCTTGCCTACTGTTTTCCTCAGTATGTAATTTCAGGGAGTGTATTCCATGTCCTGTGGAAAAGAGGAACAACTTTTTGTTTTGTTTTTGCAGTTTACTGAAATGCATGAAAATCAGCTGACAGTTGTGTGGTGTGGTTTTGCAGTGAAGGGACCAAAAACAAAAACAAACAAAAAAAAATTATTTTGCGACATATGAGACATATGACCGTAGGTTTTGGACTGTGAAGCTTCAGTGTTAGCGTTTTAGCCACAGCCACAGTGTTCAAATGCCATAGTAGAGTGCTAAGTTATCAACTAAGGCTAGAAAGCTTGGTTAGCAAGCTGCATTCACAAACCGTATGGTTGCACAGGCACACATTTCACTCACCAACAGTAGTGTACACACTCACTATTTGATCTCTGCCACACAAGAAGCCATATTATTAGTCATCTAATTCAGTTTAAAATTCTGCAAAAGGCACCAGCAGCTCAAACATGGTGAAGCGGTTCAGTTCTGTAACTCACATTAGCAGAAACAAGTGGCTACAGCTCTCTGTGGCAGCACACCTGCCAGTCAAAGCAGCCACACCCTGACTTTAAACCGTACCAATATCCAAATTGTATAAGTTATAGAAAAAAATATGAAGGGGTATGTCAGAGTTATCATTGCATGCATATTGCGTATTTTATGCTCAAAATGGCTGATAAACACATTGAAAAAAAAAAAAATCAGAAACAAAAAAAAGCCATTGGATAATGCACCCTTTTGCTTTGTCCAACAAACTAGTCTGATTTTTCTCACTTTGTTCTGCCCTTCACTAAAATGAAGTTGCATGTGTTTGCCAACAGTGAAAACTTTTGTGTGTCCATGTTCCGTTGTGTTCATTCGTGTGCGCACCAGTGTGTGTTTTATTGTGCGTGTGTGTGCGCGTGTGTGTGTGCGCACATGTGAGTGTGAGTTAGCTTTCAGAGGGATTTTAATGAGGGATGTGTTGGTCTGTGCCGATCTCTGCCTCCATTAGAGCCCATTAGAATCATCATTAAGATAACCCGGCGCTCGCTGTGGCCCTGGCTTAGAATGCGAAGCCCCCCTCCACTCCCTCTATGGTCGTAGTGAGACTTCCTTCAGTATCACTCGCTTTGCATTATGTCTGGGAAAACTGGTTGCCATGGCAACATCACCCAACAGCGACATTTTGACTGTGGATATCTGCTTCTTCTCCTCCGTTTGTCTGTCTGTGCCCGCCTCTGTGTTTTTGCCTTGAGTATTCCTCTTTCTCTTCCCTTGTAACACAGAGAGTCTGACAGTTTAATCCAAGTCCCAGACCCCAATAAATCTGGAGGTCTATATAGGCCGGACCCAGGAATTCATTTGAAAATTATGACACCTTAGCCAGCCCCAGTTCTCCTATAAATGGAAGGAGTAAATGGAGGGGGAGCTCGACAAATAAAAAATAAATAAATAAAAGCTCTGCCTTGCCGTTTTTATTGGCCTTTTTATGGGTGTTAGGATCCTTGAAAGATTAAGCAGGCTGTTAATAGGGCCTGGATATTCCATTAGTGGGCTGCATGTTGAGTTCTCACTGGTTTGACAGCAGCTCCCAGCTCTTCTCATTTTGTTACTGTTGAATGTGCCCATGGATCTTTTTTAATTGAAGCACTACTAAGTCTTTTGACTGAAATCCTGCTGCATCTGAGCTGTAGATTAGAGCCGCCAAGAGGGCACCACCAAGCTGTCTGTCTGTCTATCTTTGTGCATGTGTGTGTCGTTAAAATGAATACCAGCAGTAGTGGCTTTGATTAGCTCAGAAGCTGTAGTAGTAATTTTGCTGTTGCAGTTGTCACACCACTATATCCTCACACTCAAAATCTTTGTGGCCCATTTTGCTTTGCATTTAACTCTGAGAGAAGTACAAAATCACCAACCGTCTTGTCTGTTTCATTAAGATTCATAAGTGCTTTGAGATTCTTTGTACGTGAAAGGTGTCGAGATGCTGCATTTTCTCCCACTTTTATTTGCCTGTTACAACAGCATATAATTATAGTCATTAAATTGCGACAGTCTAAGTAAGAAAAGTCGTTGTTCTGGGGAATGCTGATTATAAAAGCTTCTTGTCTGTTGAAAAGGCCCCTGATGAATGGTAAGAAATGAGTTCAGAGTGCTTTGCTGTGGTTTCCCATATCCCCTGAAAGAACAGGAAGGAAAGATAGAAAGATGCAGTGCCAGAAAGGCCAAGATAAGGGGCCACGATCTCTCCTCACAGCACAATTGAAACATAATTATTTCATGCCAGATTGTGTGCTCAGCAAAGCCCTGAATGGGGGCCGACATTTAACTTTAATTAGCTGTGATTTATTCATACTGACTGGATCGCGGAAAGAAATTGGATCATCTGATTATAGTCAAGCATGAAAATGACCTGATTAAACACTTAATGGAACCTAGGGAGAGGGAAACAAGAGGAACCTTGGGCAGAAGACACTGGGACAACATTAAAAAGGCAGAAAGGGAGCCATTTTTTACTTCATCACTGAAGCTCATTGTTTGATGTATTAGGTGTTACTGAGTCAAACAAGGATGAAGTTTAACATATTTCTTCTTTAATTTTGCTGTTTTTTTCCTCTCTCAGGTGTGCCAACGAATGAGAGTCCTGAGTCCAAGACTTGTAGCTCAGCCAAAGTCTCAGGTCTCCAGCGCAGCCAGGAGCAGAGCAACAGTGAGGTGCCCTTTGCGCCTCCCGTGCCCAGCCCCACCCCGGCTTCGGCACCTACGGGCTCCCCTGCCCCTGCTGCAGCGGCGGCACCCTCAGAGCCTCCTAGGTTACGGCTTCCCACCCCGCCTCCTCTCAGTGTTAAAAAGGAGCAGCAACCTCCACCCCCTGTCCCTACACCTCCCCTGTTGAGGGCACCACCCCACCCCCACCCTCCTCACCCACACTCGCACCAGGAGACCCGTGTTCTGCCCCGACAGCACCACACACGGCCATTACCTAGCAACCAGGTGCATCACCCGCTGCAGTACAACAGCCTCCACGAAATCAGGTATTTTTGTGTAAATGCACACATTTAAGTTACTGGGGCATAGAAAATAGGCTACCCACTAAGAATTAGGAGTAAAAACCTGCTAAAGAAGCCACACGTTTCAGCTGTATTAGTGTCATCAAGCTGGCCAGCTGAGATATGTGTGTAAGACCACTAGAGATCTCAGTGCTGCTGACTAACAAAAAGGGAACAGAAATTCAGTACCCAGACAGCTACAGCTGTCTTCACTTTCACTGTTTCTACCGGATCATGGTGTTATCTTGCAGACACCACAGCTTTCCTTGTGTTTCCTGCCAGTGTAGTGAAGACAATATAATAACCTGCAAGAATTTCCAAATTAATATAATCTAATCCAATAGACAATTCTATATTCTACACAGTATTGACTGTTTTCATGTGGATATTGATTTTTCCTCCTCACAAACTTGCAATAACCAGCTGTCAGATTTACTGTTTTTCATTGGGCAACACTGCAGTGCACACAGCATGATTTCCCATTTCACCTCATCTTCTCAGATTGTGCCCTCACCTCTTTTTAATTCAATATAAGAACCATTATTAGAAAATCATTCTTATTTGGTCAGAGTGTCATTGGAACAGCTGAACTTACAGTGAACTACCAACAAAGAAAAACATGTACGCTCTGGACACTCTGGCTGAACACTTTCTAAAATAGAATAACACAGTATGTGTATATGTATTTAAAGTATGTATTAGCATTGTAAATTATTGTCATTATGATTGTATTTTTTTCTTTGTACCCCATTAAATCTTTAGCCACAGCAGCAGTCCAGTGGGTCTTCCCAAACAGCACTTGCCCCCGTCCCCTCACCACCACCTCAGTGGGCTTCCATCCTCGGCCCCTGCCTTGCCTCTGTCCATAGCCAATCTCTCTACCTCGCACTATTCCTCCCTACGGAGCCCAGCCCATCGCCATTCGGCCATGTTTGCAACCCCAGCCACACTGCCGCCGCCACCGACCTTACCAACCAACAGTTTAGTGGTGCCCGGGCACCCCGCTGGCACCCCTTACCCAGGTAAAGCTGCGCACCTTAAATGCTACACGGTAGCTTTAGTGGAGACACAAAGTCCAAAGAAAAACAGCTTCAGAGGGACCAGCACTAGCTTTCAGTACTGCTCCGCTTTTTGATTAATATTTGATTATTTGATTTGATTATTATTTTTATACTATGTTTGAGGAAATTAACAAAAGAACTGCAAACACTGTTATGGCAGTACATTACAGTACATTTTATGTTCAAATGAATTACACTTAGCTGTACAATTGTGTTCATTCTGCAATTGCAGTAGTTAAAAAAAAAAAAAGTATTTCTAGATACATAAAATGCTGCAGTACCACTGCATGCTGACCTGACAAATAGTGTTTAACCTATGAGAATTAGTTGATGATTTTTATAGCATTAATGGCACAAAAAAATGTTACGTTGTTTTTTCAAAAACAAAGTCAAGTGTTTATGCATCATTTGCTGATCTGGTAAGTGCTCATTCTTTACTTTTCTTTATTTTTTAATAAAAAAGGCTTTTGAGTTATTCTACAATGCTTTTATTCTTAAGGGAAGATATATGGGGGGTTTGTCCTTTGATTAAAGGTTTGGTTTGTCCAGATCCCAAATTTTAAATAGAGCCGAATCAATATATTGGCGGGGCTGATATATTAGCTCTTTACCAATATATCGGTAAATTTATAAAGGCTGATAAATTTTAAAAATTTAAAAAGTAAAGACGAGATGGTAGAAATTCTGTTAATACCATGTTATGAGTGCTGATATTGCATAGTTTATTCACCAGAGGCACTCTACTTCCCTACTGGCAACACGTGTTTGGAATGTCTGGAACAACCAGCTGATGTGAGCAGAGTCGGGCAGAGTGTAAACGAATAATTCACGAATTGTTGTGACAGTAAAACAAGATTATTTTAAAACTACATGGTAATATTATCTTAGTAAGGACTCATAAATAACTACACATAATGAATGTTAGGGAAATCTGTTTTGTGTGTTGGCTATCGGAGCTTTAAATCACCAAATATCGGTGTCAGTATCTGTATCAGTCTTAAAACTCCTATATTAGGCTCTAATTTTAAATCCATTTTCCATAGTGCCTTGGCATAGTGAATTGCATGCCATTTACATGACAAATTTGCATGAATCTTTAAAGTACATGGGATATTAATGCTCATAACACAGTAGGCAGTAAGCACTTAGAGCTCATCAATAAACTAAAAAAAGTACAAAGAGCCTCATATGGCAATCACTGTTGGGCATTACAGAATGGAAAGGTATATTAAATGGAAATAAATATACTTAATGTCCCTGCCAGAGAACAGCATAAATATGTTTCTAAGATGGTCTGTATTTATAGTAGCATAGATATTTCAAAATGGTCATAAGGTCAGTGTAAGAGGGCTTGGAGGCATCACGGGTAAATGTCATCTAACAATCAGACAGCCACCACAGTCGGAGACAGCACACTGAATGCAGCACTCTTTTGTGTGTTGAAAATTTGTGCATCCAGTCTGCAACTGGAACAGCCAAAATTATGTTGCCTGTAAACATGAGTGATTTGTAACAATTGTTAATATGTTCAAAGATTCTATCAAAACAGGCGATTTCATGCTGCGGTGTAAGAAAAGAAATGTCTCCAGACATGATGGGTGTCTCCAAAATAAGCAGTAAATATGCCAGTTGTGAAATGACTTTCTCATAGAGGGCAAGAGTGTGTGTGTTTTCTGCTGGGATGACTCTTGGTTCTCTCTTGTCTTTAGATACCAGCCTGTTGATATCATTCAACCAACCAATCATGTATTGCCAGCCTCATTCGGGGATTCTGATTGGCACATTGTCACAGGCAACTCTCTTACCACCACCAATGAGTCCCCACGTAGAAAACCCTCACAGCATGAGCTGGAGAAACAGAGAATGCCAGGTGACTATTTTCTTTTTTCTCTTCTACCCTTGTTGTGAAGACTGACTGGGCGCCCGTGCCTTTTTTTTTTCTTGTGTCCCCCTTCCGTCCCCCACCCCATTTTCTTTCTTTCTTTGTTTTTTTTTTCCTTTTTTTTTTTTTTTTTTTTTTTTTTTTTTTTTTTTTTTTTTTTTTTTTTTTTTCTTCCCTTTTTTTTTTTTAACTTCTGCTGGTTACTTCAGTCGTAGTTCCTGCTTTACTTTTCTTTGTCCAGGTTTCCTTCATTTCATTACCTTTATTTCTTTTCTTTCCTTGTCTCCCTCTTCATTTTGTTCATCCTTACTTTATGATGCTCTTCCTTTATCCTTGTTTCCTTCCCTTCTTTTCTTCCATAGCTCTGTCCTTCATTTATTTATTTTGTCTTTCCCCTCTCTATCTGTCCATGCTTTCATAATGTCATCACTTTTCCTCGCTCAGTGCATATTTTCGTATCTTCCATCACTTCTTTCTACATCACTTCTTCTGTTTTTATTGCCCATTATGTTCTGTCTGGTTTTCCTTTTATCATCACACAAAAACGTCCTGTCCTTTTCTGTGTTTCACCTTCCATCATTTTCTTTCTTCTAACTAGTCTATCTTATCTCTTCCTTAATTTCTGCTTTGTTTCCTTCTTCCTATATCTGCTTTCCACTTCCATCTTCTCTTCCAGCTCTCATTTATTCTATTTTTCTCATTCTTTCATTGGTTAGCTTCTTAGCCACCTTCCTGTAAGTAAAAGGTCCCTCCCGAGTAGTCTTCCTTCCACCCTAGTCCTTTCTTCTTTGTCTTAATTCCTTCTTCTCTTATACTTCTTTCTTTCTTAATATCCTCCCTCCTTTTGTGTTAGTTTTGTGCTAGTTTTTTATTTGTATTTTTTTTGGCAACGTGTTGCATGTTCATAGTTGTACTCACTCACAGTGAATATGTTTTCTCTTCTTCTACTTACCTTCATCTTACACTCTCTTCTTCTTTTCTTGTCCACCTTGCCTTCACAGACTGGCAGGTTGCTACGCTGGCCCTGTTGCTAGGGGGTGGAGCCCTGGTGCTGATGTCATTCCTGGTTGCTCTGGTTGCAGTGTGCATTGGCACGAGACGGCGGTTCTACGCGCCTGTTGCCTTCATGCTCTTTGCTGCAGGTCAGCATACACACGAACACCCATGTAGTCCAAAGTTGAAGCCCACAGACTCATTATGCCCTAAAACACACACACACACACACACACACACACACACACACACACACAATAAGATTACTTAATTAGCCAATTTAGACAAGGTAGCTGGAAGGTTGGAGGGTAATCACACTGAAAATTGACATGCATTTAAATGATAATACTTACTTACTCATTAAACAAAGTGCACACTCACATGCACACACATACATGTGTGCATACTCACAGTCACACTCTCCCTCAAACTCATTTAGAGAAAATTCTATTTTTATGATTCGGGCCCAACCCTGCTGGGTCATGCCTGTCCATTTAATTTCCCCAGCCAGCACTAATCTCGAGTTGGACAACTACCAAGTTTCCACATTTTCCCTATTCTTACCTCCAGGAATAATTGGAAATTTTCATTTTTTAGGCATGAAATGCTTCATTTTGCAAAGCTGGATGTGTTGCTTGTAGGACATTTTTCATAATCTTACAGCGTGTACCACAGAAATAAGACAGAGCAATAAATTGGAACTCATTCCTACAGAGATGGTGCAGAGATTTGCACAATCTGTGTGACTTCTCATCAGCTGAAAGTGTATTATAATGATGAATACAGTCAAAGCACTTATGAAGAATGAATGTTCATAAAGGAATTGAAATATAACATCATTATTATGCCTGGATTGACAATTGACTGCTTATTCAATCTGAACATTTTGCATGCTGTACTCAAAAAGAAGCTTTTCTCTCTTTAGCAAAGCAAATAGACCGTGTGACATTTAATCTTGAAGATGAGTTGCATAGTGTGACATGGCATTAGCTCTCTGTACTTTTTTTTAAATACCTCAATGTCAGTAACAAAGGACTCCTTGATAATGTCATGATAGGTTGATAGGAAGGGTACTTGATCAAACCAAACTTCTATACTTTTTTTAGATATTTTTTTTAAAAAAGCAAATGAGTTTTCTTGCAAGGCAGATTCTGGCATAAACAAATTGGAATATGTTGTTAAAACATGATTATGCTGTTTATCATTTTCAGCGCCATGGACTTGAACACAGATCAGATGTTCCCATAGACTCATTAAAGTGTTTTGCTAAGTAAAAAAATCCATGCTTTGATTAAATAATAATCAAAAATCATTATATAATGTATAATTTTAGAGCTTGGAAAACAGAGATCAATCATCTATGAATACTTGTCATTCAAACAGAAAACACTGGCTGTCAGAATGTACTTGTTTTTCCATGATGGGATGCTAACAATGTCTTTAAAGGAACCCAGCACAGAGGCTGAATGTTTTGGGTGGACTATAAACGGACCCTCAGTGAATGATAGATCACAACTAACATCTCTTTAAGGGTGGTTTATTTTACACCGTTTGTATTCATATTTGCATGTTTTTGAATATGTGTGAAAAGAGCCAGAACTTTTTAATGCTGCCACAGAATGCATTCCCCGCGAAGAAATAACAGTTGTTCAACTTCCACTCCTCTCACTTTAAACTTGCGCTCCATCCACCTTTTATGCTTTTCTGTCCACTTTCAACCCTTCTTCCTTCCCAAACCTGCCTGTTTCCTTTAAACTTTTAGTCTGATGTTTCTGTGTCCTTCCTTACATTCCTTCATCTCTTCCTCCTCCGCTATCATCCCTCTCTCCCCCTCTCCTGGCTGATAAAGTTTAATTTATTTGTTTTTCTAAGATGTGCTAAATAATCTAAACAGAGCTAAATGACATACCCTCTCGGCAATCATCTTCCCCACCTGGTCGATGCTGATTTCTTCTGTTAGTCTAGTTTTTTTAGTGACCAAATCCCATGAAGCCAAATGCATTAAACTTCACAGGAGACTGTTGTATAAAAGAGGTAGTTTGTTCAGAATGGACAGTTTGATTAAATCATTCATGAAAACAGTCAAGACTAAATATTAACTATGGCTAATTTAGAATGACCAATTAACCTAATGTGTATGTCTTTGGACTATGGACTTTTGACATAGGGGTACATTGAAATTTTGCACTTTTTAATACCTCATAACTTCATAACTCATAACTTAAGTACAGGCAATAGCCACATGACGTTTTCAGGGCTGAAAAACATATTTAAACCCTACTAAAATCTACAAATAAATCAATTTTACACCCACTCCCAAGTGTCACAAGCCAAAATCTTTTTTTTTTTTTTTTGAGCATCAATATCATAGACTATATCATAGTTTTAGTAGCAACTATATACCCTGGTTATTTTATCAGTTTTCTGATTATTCAGTGGAGAAAACATCAAAAAGATTTTTTTGGGGGAAACTTTACAGGGTCTTATCACCATGTGGGATAGGTGGGTAGTCAATACAATTTACAACATATTTCTTTTTTTAACCTTTTTGACACCAGACTCATCTTCTAGCCTCTAGCCTGAGCAGAGAAGCTCAGACCTCCCTCTCCCCAGCCACCTCCTCCAGCTTATCTGGGGGAACGTCGAGCTGTTCCCAGGCCAGCTGAGAGATATAATCTCTCCAGCGTGTCCTGGGTCTGCCCCGGGGCCTCTTCCCGGTGGGACATGCCCGGAACACCTCACCCAGGAGGCGCCCAGGAGGTATCCTAGTCAGATGCACGAACCACCTCAACTGGCTCCTTTCGATGTGGTGGAGCAGCGGCTCTGCTCTGAGCCCCTCCCGGATGGCTGAGCTCCTCACCCTATCTCTATGGGAGAGGCCAGCCACCCTTCAGAGAAAGCTAATTTCCGCCGTTTGTATCCGTGATCTCGTTCTTTCATAAAAATGTTCATAAAAATTATGAACAGAATCGGTGACAAAGGGCAGCCCTGGCGGAGTCCAACACCCACAGGGAACGACTCTGACTTATTGCCGGCAATGCCGACCAAGCTCTTGCAACGGTTGTATAAGGACCGAATGGCTCGTAGCAATTGGCCAGACACCCCATACTCCTGAAACACCTCCCACACAATACTCCGAGAGACAAAATGCCTTCTCCAAGTCCACAAAACACATGTAGACTGGTTGTGCAAACTCCCACGCACCCTCAAATATCCTCGAGAGTGTAAAGTGCTGGTCCATTGTTCCGCAACCGGTATGAAAACCGCATTGTTCCTCCTGCATCTAAGGTTCGACTAACAGACAAACACTCCTTTCCAGGACCCTGGCATAGACTCTTCCAGGGAGGCTGTGGAGTGTGATCCCTCTTATAGCTGGAGCAGGCCGTCTGGTCCCCCTTCTTAAAGATGGGAACCACCACCCCGGTCTGCCAATCGAAAGGTACCGCCCCAGATCTCCACGCAACATTGTAGAGGCGTGTCAACCAAGACAGCCCCACAACATCCAGAGCCTTCAGGAACTCAGGGCGAACCTCATCCACCCCAGGGGCCCTGCCACCAAAGAGTTGTTTAACTGCCTCAGTGACCTCGCCCCCAGTGATGGGTGAGTCGTCCCCCTCATCCCCAGACTCTGCTTCCTCTACAGAAGACGTGTCAGTGGGA
>VUQS01014070.1:3002-27347 GCA_015108495.1 Heterochromis multidens
TACAAAGAATGGAAGGACAGACATCTCTACAACTTGGAGAAGCTTAGTCAACACTCAAGTTATAGATGTCATAGTGATGTCAGTATGATAATCTCTTATACTGTGGAGTACAACAGGAATCCTAAAACCTGGAAATTAATTGGTATTTTGCATCTTTGGTTCATTTGCTCTAAATCAATGAATTATTTTGAAAAGGTTTGATGTCTGAATTAAGGTCTGTTTTTGACACAAGCTTAAGATATTTTTAAAGTTTTGTTCTATATAAATACATTATTAAATATACCATTTGTGAATTTTGAAGCTTTTATGTGTCCTTGAAAGGGTGTTTGCTAACATCTGGCTAAACATGCTTCCAAAAGTTATAGCAGCCACGAACATGCTAAACACAGGAGGTCAGTCGAGGTGACGTTAAAGTCATGGGGCCATGGCATAGTTTCTTTCTAGGCTAACAGTAGCGTTTTACTATGATTGCATTTACATTTAAAAAATAATAAAAGTGGTGTCAGTTTGTGGAGATTAAATTGCTGAAACAAAATGTGTAAACATCATGAACTTTTAATTTCAAAAAAGCTTGTTTTTTTTTGCACTAATCCCACTGGATTTTTGTTGAGTGTAACAGGTCAATGTTAACTTCCAGGTTGGCAAAAGTACTTCATCCTTACAGCACCCTGTTGAATCTATTTTTTTTTTTTGTTTTTTTTTTACAAACAGGGTACATAGTTACAAACTAGCATTAGCATGTCCTAATATATTTGTTTTTGAGCATCTTCCACCGAGTCACCACCCTCCTCCCCCCCTTGCTTTATCTAGACTTGCAGATGGTGACCCACTCTAATAATAGTCACTTAAATAGGACATGACTTTCCGATGCGCACATATGTTTGGTTCCTGCTCCCTCCCTCTCTCTGTCTCTCTCTCTGTCTGTCTGTCTTTGTGTTTGGCCCATTTGTTTTGCATCTCACTTTGTGCGTTGAAGCGCTGGCTGCTCAAGGATCTTCCTCGCTTGTCGTATGCTCTGACTGACGGCCTGCTCATGCAGAGCAGCCATGGTGCTGATGCCGGGCATGAAATGAAACATTCTCTTTATCAACTTGGCATGTCAACAGAGAGAGAGAGTGAGATATTGAGGGCTGAGGGGTGAGCGAGGGGAGACAGAAAGAAAGGAAGATTCTCTGAAGACAGAAGAGAGGGTACAGAGGGGTATCCAGACAGAGGGAGATATAATCACACATGGCTAACTAGCCACGAGCCTGGTCAGAGAAGTCATTTGACAATGCATGTGCACATATGCACCCATGTGCATGTAAACACAGCCGCACACACACACACACACACACACACACACACACACACACACACACACTGTTGCTGCAGACTTGTGTTATGTTGACATCAAAGCCTCTCCTCAGCCCATATGGAGGGAAAATCCTTTGCCATGACAACATAATGTTATTAAACTCATAAAAAAGGGATAGATTTCAAATTATCTTGAATATTTTTATGTTATTTAACAATAAATATTATAAATAAAAGTTACACCCAAACCTTATCTCAGAATATCGCCTGTTCCAAAGAAATGCATGACTCCAATCAGATTACAGTTTTCAGTAACGCAGTAAAGTAATGGGTTACTGTACTAAATTCAGTAATCACATTACAGTTACAATTATGTTGTTACATCTTTTGATGTATTGAACAAAAGGACAAGTGCGTGATGGCAAAGTGCAAACTCTGTCAAAGTTAGAAACAATTGAATTATACTGCTAACGCAACATCAGCTCTTTGCAAGCATCTGCACAGACAGCATGCTAACACTGAGTGATGTTAAAGCTGAATGTACGCCGACCCCAGCCCAGCAGCCAGAGCCAAATCTTCAGTGATGAGCAGTCAGGCGATCGCTTTGGAGTCTCTTTGGACTGGTTTTCAACTTCGCTTTGTGTTGTCGGTTTTATGTTCATACCTAAAAACTAAAAGAAAGATTGTATGTGTGTCCTTGTTAGGATAGGGATTTATGTCGAGGTGTGGGACTGTAGTCTAAGGTTTATATTGTTAACTTGTAATTATGTTACAGAGTAACTCAAAAGTAATGTAGCAAGTAGTGTAACAAATTACTTTCTCCAAGGAGTAATTAAGTAATGTATTGCATTACTTTTAAGAAAAATAACGAGAAATATGGATTACTTTTGTGTGTGTGTGTGTGTGTGTGTGTGTGTGTAATGACCCCAGCACTAATTAGCATTGGTTGTATTTTTAATTAGTTTACATTTCACCTGCCAGTTCAGACGACGGGGAAAAAATGGAATACCGGATCGTAAAAATAACATAAAAAGTAGTTCTGAAACAAAAGATCTAAGAACAACTGAAACAACAACTGTCCAGCATTTGTAGTTTATAGCTTTTCCTGTCTGTTGCCTCATGTCATCATAAAGGAACAGTTTTTTTTTTTAATAATCTATTTATTTTTTACTTATTTTAAAATTTGAGTCCTCAGAACCTGTGATAGACATACAGTATCCTTTTATTCATAGACTGTATATAAAGAAACAAAAAAATATAAAGCCACATAAAAACCTTTCCAGGAAAAAAATGACCTCTAAATGACTCAAAGTCAAGTGGAAACCTTTGCAGACTTTTGAAGATGCCAGGGTATCAAGGAAATTGTTCTTCAGAACCCAACTATGGAGCACTCACCAAATCTAGTTCAGTACATTAAAAGCATAGCCTAATACAGACAATGGTGTACAGTCCCTGCGTCTTGCCCACAATCTAGTGATTGCTCCATTTTCCTTTGTCAGTGCAAGCTGCTGCTACAGACTGTTAAAAGCAGCATATAGGAAAGGAAGGTTCAAATTCACCCTCTTTTAATTTTTTTTTCCACTTATGGGCAAAGAGCATGACAAGGATCTTACATATGTCAGAGATTATAATGTGTGCCAGACTAACGGCACTCATGGATGTGCCAGAACCTCATGCAATGATCCCTTGGTTGTGACAGAGCCCTTTTTATTTCACTGATAAGACTTGACTGTGGTGGTGGTGGTGGTGGTGGTGGTGGTGTAGTGATGGGTTGTAATGCTGACTCCGACCAGAAGAGGGCTCCCTCAACCTCTGGAGGCCATAGGAGGGTTACAGCTGGAGAGAAGGGGCATGTGAGTCAGGAGAGGGTGATCTCTGAGAGGGTTTATCGGCTGGAAAATGTGAGTGGATAGATCAAATATACTCAGAGAAATGTTGAGGGAGAGAACATGCATGTTGGCACAAGCACTGCTCAGCATAGTGAGGCTCCCTGCAGACTACATGCTGCTCAGTGGCTCATTTTGAAACTGAGATTCCAGGTGTGATGTGTTTAACTGTGCTGAGGAAAAGAGCATTTTGTGTTTTGTGAAAAAGTGATGTTTCCAGTTAGAGTTTAAAAGTGCAAAAATCACTGAAAGTGATCTACCACACTGGTGATAAATTGGCCACTCAGTGGGGACCATTGTGGAGGTCAGTGGATGCCACCATCAGAGCAGTCTGGGTGTTTTAACGGCTCCACTGTGGGCGACTCCGATCTGACACACCTCACATCCCTGTCTATTGGAATAACGTGGGGGTGGTGTGACAGAACATGTTTCCCCCACTGATATCTTGTTCCCCCGCAGGCGCCATCCGACAGTCAGAGCTGCCGCTCCGAGGAGAGCAAGGCTTTATAATTGTAACCACATCCAATTAAGTTTTCAATTCAGCCCCCTATTAATCAGGCCAGTGATCAGAAAGGCAGAAGCCACAGAGCATTTCCTGCAGAGACCTGTGAAGGGAGCAGTGTCTGATTCACAACAAGAGGATCGTTTCTGAGGGGAATATTTTTCTGCCTCTCAGCGTTTGGGGTTAAACTGCAGGAGGGGGCATGTTAGTTCTGTGCCACAAAAGGCATCCAACCGTTACTAGAGAGTTACATCCTGTTTAAAAGTTGTTTCACTTTATCTCCTTCCTTTTCATTAGTTTATATGCTTTATATTGTGGTTTTGGAGGAGCTTTTTCTTGTTTAACAGGTTTTTATGTAGCATTTTCAGTTAAAATTAGTGTTCTTTTAAAAGTTTGATTAAACTTAAAGTTTAGTTAGACTACAGACACCTGTCTGTACAGTGAATTTGAAATGTTTCTTGAGCTATGCATCTCATTACCTTATGACCATTTTTGACCTTTGTTTAATTGCTTTATTTTCCAGTGTGTATGTACCTCGTGGATTTGAAAACATACCAATAATTAAGGGGGAAGTCCAGCATTTTATTATTCTACTTATTAATAATGTGACTTGTGAGAAGCAGACAGAAAAGGTCAAAACTGAAACAGCAAAGGCTGTGAAATTCTGACTTTTAGCTCTTGGTGCAGAAAAAGCTTGCTCCTACATTTCTGGCCCAGTCTCACTACTAAATAGTTACAGCATTGAACTCTATTTTTATGTGTTTATGAAGCAGATAATTTTTCATCCCTGAAGCAAACCTTCAGGACTGAAAAATGAAGCCAAGGCATAAATGGCAAAAATTTCAGTTCCTCTATTGGCCACTGGGATGGACATGCTGGATCCAAAAGCATGTCAATCCCTCTCATGTTACACTCCCATGTTAAACTATCCAGCTTTTACAGCATTATAAAACATGTTTATAGTCTTCTCTGAAAATCTTTTTGGGGAAAGTTTCCCTCCTTAAAACTCGTCTTTTTTCATATTGAATTTAGGGGTTTGGCCACTTTGATTGACAGGTGTCGCGACACAGACAGCTGTAGCCAGTTGGTGTCTGTGAGGCCTCAGCTCCGCTAATTCCAGTCACTGAACTAGACATCTCCACTGTATTTGCTCTCAGTGCCTTTTTGAACATCTTTATGGAATTATCTGACAAATAATATGGTTTGTTCTGCAGTACAAATCAGCCAAGAAGTTTGTGCTTCAGGGTTAGTGAATGAAATTCCAGTATTTTATTAGTCTGTCCCTTAATACTAATTAGCAGATATTTGTGTCTGTGCATTACATTCATACAGTTTATGGGTGCAGCTTGCTAGTCAGCTTGGTAGTTAGCAGATAACTTGGCATTCCATTCTCTCATCGAAATATAGCCACTTCTGTGTACAAAAGTTCAACACAGTGGCACCCAAAGCAGAAGTTTCAAAATGCCCAAACCAATCCAAAACCAGTAAGTGATGTCATGGTTGCTATGTCCATTTTTATATACAGTCTATGGACACAAATTGTCTTTTTTTAAAATACTGTCAGCACATTTGGAAACTAATACATTTCAGTTGGAATTAATGGTTCTAACCAGCAATACCTGGGTATTCAAAATTTCCCTGGGGGAACACATCACTCAGGCAACCAAGAAAACAGAGTTTTAAAAATCATGGTAACTGATGTATTTTAACCCAAACTATAAACTTTTTCTAACCCTTGTAAAGTATCTTTATGGCCTAAACCTAAGCAACTACTTATGGTCATAAAACCTAAACAAATGGATAAAAGTATAAAAACTGGTTCCCTGTGGGACTTGTATTGTAGTGATAAGTGACTTCAGCCTTCAGTGGTCTTGGCATGGTAGTGTGTTCTGCAGATCCAGGTCTACATCCAGGTCCAGCTGTCAACTGTCGCCTGGTCGCAGCATCAAAAATATGTGGAACAAGAGGGCCAGTCTTGGTAATGTTTGTGCTGTTGCTGGTCCTTAGCTCAGTTAGTTTAGTTGTTGTTCTGAGTTTAGGCCTTGACACACTGAATATTTAAGTCATAATATACAAAAAATTTATTTGTGTAAGTTCTGTGGTGTAAGCAATTAAAAGTGTCCACTGCAGACATTGTCTCTGCTTCTCATGCATGCTTTCTTTATTTTAATGCTTTTTCTTACACTTATTACCCTTCATAGTGACCTCTGCTGTGGCCTGGTTGTGCCGAAGGTTTCTTCCTGTTAAAAGGGAGTTTTCCCTTCCCACTGTCACCAAGTGCTTGCTCATAGGGAGTCGTCTGATTCTTGGGGTTTTCTCTCCATTATTGTAGGGTCTTTACCTTACAATATAAAGTGCCTTGAGGTGACTGTTGTTGTGATTTGGCGCTATATAAATAAAGTTGAATTGAAATTAATTGAATCAAACTGAATTTTTCAACTGACAAGCATTTGAACTAACCACATGTAAACTCTGTTGTCTTTTTAGAGGACTCCATGCAAGTGCATCTTTACACTGGTTAAATTCCCAGAATATTTAGCCAAGGAGTTACACAAGTGGACACCAACACTGGACCATAAAATCCCACATTAGGAGGACTTTTCCTTTTAAATTTGCAAGTGCTTCACTTTTTGTCCATGAACATGAATCATGGTGATTTTTCCTGAGTATTTCATGATCTCCCCTGTGACTATATGTAAGACAGACATTGTTTTTCCCTCTACAAAACAGAAAAAATTCATGTCCAAAACACAAATCAATACATGATTTTTTGTTTCCTGAACTGCCATGAGTCTGTGCTGAGATTTCATCAGGCTATCTCTGCCTGATAAATGCCCATATCTCATAAAGGCTGTGCCCCCAGATATGACACAGACATTTTGCCAGCCATATCCAAGCCCTGGGCCAAGGTTACAGTGAGGACATATTAATTTTCAGGGGATATTATTATTATTAAATTCTAGGAGTAAAATTGGTGGGAATTCCCTTCAGTTTTGGCTCTCCTTTTGGGAAAGTGTCGAATGTCATGTAACAATGTAACAATGAGTGGACATTATCACCGGAATCCTACTGGCTGCCCATTGCACAAACTATGCACCCATATGTAACCCAAAGCATTGGGGTGTGACAAGGCAAGTGTATTGGGACATGGTTATAATCATGATCCATCTAATGGATCAGGCAGTTCTAATCCACACATAGTTACAGCTGAGCTTTGAGCTGCTAAATCCACATGCAGCTGCCTATCAAACAATAACAGAAATTGAAGTCATTGTGGTGAGCTACCTTTTTTGTAATCCCCATGATGAGTTAAAGTGTAGGAGAGAAAGCTTTTTGTTGTTGGACAGATTGTAATCTACATGACAGTGGGGGTCAGTCACCCCGTCCTCTCTGAGGGAATTTGAACCAGCTTTGATCTTAACCACCAGAACGCACGGTGCATTTATCACCTCACTGAAAGAGGTTCTAGTTTAATCTAAAAGATTTGATAGCATTTAAATGGTGGTCAGATTCAATGAAGTTCTGCTTTTAAAGGAGCTTTTTAGTTATTTTTAGTTTGAGTACATTTTCATACCAAAGCTGAATTCATCAGACTGTATTTTGGGTGGAATCTATACTTGAACTCATCTTACTTCTGAATGATTATCAAATCTGATTCCCTATCTTTTTAAATCTTAGATCTTCATGCTTTACATATTTAATTTCACTGACCCAACAGAGGGCCACACATCACAAACTTGTGCCATACAGCCAAGCACTGTTCAAATCTGCAGATTTTCATTTTCTTTTCAGATGAGGTCTAAGACTTTTCAAAGACAGGTGTATGTTTTAACATACACCTGTCTAGTGTTAGGACTGGGTTTTGTTTTAACCACATCAAAAATAGGCTAATTATCAGAAACTAGAAGGTGTCATATTACAGATGAAGTCTCGTACATTTTGGCATGACAGGTTTTCTGTTGAAAAATACAGTGGTGTTACACATGGGGAAATATATTTTTTTTAAAAAGTGGACATTAACTAAACCCTTCCCATAGATGGGTCAACACAGACCTGCTGCGTGTTAAAAGGTTAACATGTAAACATGTAAAGTACGTTTTGGGAAAATAAAAATATGACTAATGTAACCTCTATTAAGAAAATTTTCCATTTAATGAGATGATCCAGGCAGAATATTGTGGTTTTCACTGAAGTATTGTGAACAAGATATGTCAACAAAAAGTTGATGATGCAGAATATACTGTATGTGATGGATATAATAATCTCTACAATGCATTACAATGCAGGAAAACTGTAAACTGGGCCATCAAGGAAATCTCAAGTGATTGCAGTACATGACAGGCAGAACAAACTCCTAACATCTAACCAAGCCACTGCTACCCGCTGGAAAGAATACTGTGAAGAAGGATACAATGACGAACTTCAGCTAAACCCAACAGTCCTGCAAGGACTCCGAGCTATTGACAATCAAGTGTAAGAACCAACAATCATGTTTAGTAAAGTCAAGCGACTGATAAATAGACTGATGAGTGGTGAGTTACTGGGCTCAGATGGAATTCAAGCAGAAATATTCAAGCATGGAGGAGAGCCAGCCGGCCGAGTCTTATTTAACATCTGTTCAAAAGTTTGGAACTCTGAACAGTGGCCAGATTCTGTCGACTCAATCAACTATGAAAAAAGAGACAAAACTTGATGTGAAAACTATAGAAGAGTAAGCTTAATCAACCACTCAAGTAACATTCTACCAGAAACTGCAACAAACTTCCATAAAAACAAAACAAATACATTTGATATATTAGCCTTCTATGTGAACACAGTTGAATACTGTAAATGTCGATGCCTTAAGTCTCACTGTGTCCTTGCTGTCAGTACTTTATTGTAATTTAACACTAACTAAGCAATATTAAGCAAGCTGACAAGATTAATAATAATAATTTAAAAAATCTGACTTGATCAAACAGTAATTATAGTAAAGGTTCTGTCTGCTTGAATATTATTGATAATGTTACTGAATACTATTCATTTCTTATCTGTGATTAAAGCTCAGCCAAGATGGGACAGCACTGTGTGGTATGTGTGTGTGTTTCTGAACTCAGCAGTCTCAGAGGGATGAGAGAACAACAAAAGGTGTGTGTTCTGTAATACATGAAACAGATTTAACTGCTACTGAGAAGAAAGTGGTGACAACATGGCTGACTCACAAGTCCATTGTCACTCAGCATGTGAAGCAGGGATAAGCCCTCAGCCTGAACAATAGACTGGGCCCCCTGTACAGGCATCTGACATGCTTTAGCTCAGATTAGTGTGTAAAATATAGGTTATCCTCTGATTGAGGTGACAAATGGGCTTCATAGAAATCTGAACAGTGATGCTGATTTGACACAGTGCCATTGTTTTAATGCTCTCACCATTATAAAGCTGTTTATTTGTTTATTTGGTAAGCAATATGCAAATAAACCAAATTCTTTATTGCATGTTTAGACACATAACCTGTGACCTTAATGTAACCATTAAAAAACTGTTGTTATTTTAATTGTCAAGAGGTCAAAGTGCAGATGTTTTAAAAGTTGTCTTTTACGGAACTGCTACAGAACAGATTAGAGCTTTATTAGAGTCAAGAAAAAATGTCCTTAGTGAAAATGGGACACATTAAAGATTAATCATGGCTACAATAATGTAAAGTAAAGCAACTGGTCACAACAATTAATTTAAACCATTTATGCTCAATAACTCAGTAACTGTACATATAATATTAGCCAGGAAAAGTAGCTCTATTGTTTTACTACCCATTGCTTTTAATTCACACATTTGCATTTGTGATAGGGGTAATTAGGATCTATTTATTATTCACACAATCCCTCATAAAAGGCTAATGAGCATTTGTTTTGACGACAGTAAAAATGCAAGAGAAAACGATTTATATTTGTTAGCACTCACAGGTCATTATGCTGCAGCTATTTGTCAGGGGCGTAGCATCCCCTGCTTGATCTGAGTGAGGGAGGGAGATCACTCATTCATTCTTCTTCTTGGGAGAGGAAATGCATCTTTAAATGCATCTAGTAAATTAAGAAAATCCTGTTTTTGACTCTTTTGGAGTCATAATTTGAAGAAAGATTTTTAATGCACAGGAGGATGAGCAAGCGCTACGCTGTCATTGGCTGGGAGCCATGTCAGTCAAATAATAACCTATTAAATGACCCATTTTTTTTTAGATGGCGGAGACTCTGGTGGTGGGGAAGCAAGGAGCAACTGTAGCTAACTGTCACATAGGCTGAGACACCTGTCAATCAAACAAACATATCAGTTTTTAACCAGAAATGTTTAAAATGGTTTTAAAAAACACCTTTGACTGCATTGAATTAGTCAGTAAGAACAAAAAGAACGTATTCAAAACATGAGGCATAAATAGTGTGTTAATTTTGCATTTCAGGGAATTCAGTTGCGTCCTACAAGTTTTACTTTTGCTTGTATGCTTAAGACTGCCTTGTTGCTTTGCTCACTGAATCCTAACAGAACATGTATTTACTTAAAAGTGCTTTTAAATGTCATAATCAGTGAGATGGTAGTTTTACAAGAGAAGTTAGCTGAACACATAAAATGCAAGATTAAGGTGAAAAAAACCCCATAATATAAAATGTTGCCCTGTTTCTGTATTGTGTACCTACAACTGTACAGATAACACAGTATGGAAATTTAAAACATTTGATATTCATGATGGTGCCACCCATGAGAGTATTAAATTATCCACGGGAATGTCCTGAATAACAAACTGATAAATAATAAATTCAGGTTCTATTTGCTGAGTGAGCACTTTCATTTACATTTCATTTGACAACTTGTGCCACTGCTCTTGATGAGGATGCTCCTTTACAATATGTTCAGCATCCACCATGGTGAAAATGGTGTAAAAATAGTGTGTGGAGTGATGATTGAGGGGAAATATCAAAAACGCTCTCCCCTCGATGCAGCGCCAAGACATTAATGGCTCAAAGGTGAGAGGGCCGGTGAACTAGCATGTCTCCGCTCTCCCGGAGGCCTGCTGGCCTTCACCTGTTCCCTGTCCTCTTCTCCTCCACCGAGTTTTCCCCCCTGCCCCGCAACAGACGTCTTATCAAACGTGACTGATTGCTGTAATCTGGACTCTAGGCAGCCATTAAGCAAATTACCTGAATCATTGCGAGGATTAGTCTCATTAACACATGATTAGCATCAAATTAAAATAATGAGTGTTTAACTTGTGATGTCTTCCAGTTGTTGGAACAGCTTGATCAGCCACACCAGGCTGACAGAGGGGGCAGCCCTGTGTGTCAGGGGTCCTAAATTGGCAGGGGCCAACTGCGGTGCAGGAATGGACCTGCACTGGACTACCAAGAGTCGAATGACCCAAGGTAAGTCGTACCCAGGTGGCTGGTAAACCTAAAATCACAAGGTATTCAGCTGAAAAATGTCACCCCAGGGGTCACATAAGTTTAGCTAAAATTTTTAAGAGCTTATAATATGTTGCAAATTCTGTCAGTACTATACAGCACTGTTTTTACCATCTTTCAGAAATGCATATATTCAAGAAAGTTGTATTATTTTCTATATTATTATAACTATAATCTCCAGTTAGCCAAAATCAACACCAATATATAGGTGTCAGATTTAACAAGAAAGCTATCCAGAAAGAAAAGAAATATAGGATGTATTTTATGGATTTTGTATTTATTTGCACAAAATGGAAAACAGCAAAAATACTATAATAAAAGAGAAAAAAGGAAATTGTGCAGATGAGAGTATTACAAAAGTTCTTTCAAGTATTACAAAAATAAGCAAACAAGCAACTGTATGATCAGAAGAAAACAAAGTGAGCAGCAACATTTTTATTGATCATATCAATGTCAAATAATATCAAATACTGTGGAAATCGTACAGTAAAAATGCCATTCATGTATGGTTAACAGTATATTTAGATATAATCTGGATTTCAATCACAGTCATTAATATTAATTTCTGACAGGATTGTGTAAGAACAGAGGCAAAGTTGGAGTACCCACTACAGTAAGCTACAATATACTACTGTCAAAATATGAATGAAGACTTTGTCTGCTGATGAAAAGTAAGATGTACGAGAAAGTTGCCAAATTTGAGCAATTAAACTAATTAAACTATAATAAAATAAGTTGCAGAACTTTCACAAAGTTTCAGCCATTGTGTTAGAAGCCCAGTGGCCCCATCAGGCCTTTGCAAACCCTTTGTTTCCATTAACAGTTTTTATGCTTAAAAACAGATGTTATGGTTTAGTTCTGTTTTACTTTTTCAGCTGATATCTGTCCATTTGTGTCCACTAACCATGGTAAGCTATGGTTGTTCATTGTTTATGTAAGCTAAATATGGCTCAGTGCTCTACTGCTGGTATAAAAACATGTTAATTTATCTTCATCCTCTAAGTAGGAAATATATGTTCAAATTATAGTGAGTCACCCCTCAACTCATTTTGCTACCCAATCCACACTGGAAGAATCAGTTCTACAGTACTCATGTACAACAGGGGCTTTTTAGTGTTCCTTCCTTCCAAAATAAAAGTCCTTGACTGCATGACTTCAGTACATAAAATGGCTTATAAGTGTCTACGTGTCAACGCAACAACAGATTCTATGACTAAAATTAAAAATTGTCTTTCATTTCCTTTTTATGAAGTGGTCAACTTATTTTAACTTAAACTTGTTCTTGTTTTGGTTAAGAATGTCTAATATGTCACTAATTACAGTACTGGGCAAATGTCTTGAGACACCCCTTATTTCTTTATATTTTGCTAGGAAAATGGGTGAAAGCTTCAGAAAGTCTGGCTTCTTGAAAGCAAGAAGAAAAACACTCACTCCCTCACTCCCTCACACACACACACACACACACACACACACACACACACACACACACACACAAAGAGTTCAGTGCAACAGAAGAAATCAACTTTAACAATAAACTGTAGAAACTAGCAAAAATAAATAACAGTGACATCAATGTGAACATTAATATAAAGATCCAACACTAGCAAGAAAACAATTTCTTTTCAATTATAGAGGTGACAGGAAGCACACACATTTTCACACATGCATGAAACAAATCTGGTTTTCAGGTAGTGACATTCTCCATCACAGCCGCTGGGTCAGACAGCTTTCACAGTGGAAACCCTGAAGATGTGTCCCAATATTTTACCCTTTAGAGCATCAAAAGGAACCATTTTTTTCTGGTTTTTATCGTGTAAATACGTCACAGTACTTGCATTTGTAACTATTAAAAAAAAAGTTTCTTCTTGTGCTCATTTTGTGCTTCATGATCTTATCAGAATTAAATCCTGGGGTGCTAAAGTGGCGAGGAGGCTTGTCACTCAAATTTGAGTGGACTGTGCTCTCACTAAACTTATTTTAAATATGTGTGATACTGCTCAAGCTACTACTTCCATTTATGCTGCATTACATTTTTTTCTCCTTCTACTTGTTTTCTACTTGTTGTCTTTGAGATATATCCTACTGTGAGACCTACTGTAATGTCACTTATTAATCCTATTAGGTCAATTTATAATTAATAACTTAAAATAATTGTAATTTAATAATTGTATTTATTGTGTATACATTGTGAATAGATGAAAAAAAAACAAGGCTGTATGACGTCTATTTCAAAACTTACTGGTTCAGTATGGATAACAAGAAGAAAGAAAAACTTCCTACTGTTTGTTCAAATCCTGGAGTCTACAGATATTTAGCAACATCTGTCAAACTATAATTAATCAACATTCACAGATGTTGCTTTCTTTCAACCTGTTGACATTTCCCCAAAAAGCTCTTGCAACAGAGAACATCTGATTACTTGAATAAATACCAAAATGTTTCACATTATCATCTTTACAATCCACCATCAGCCCCCTTTCACCTCTCTGAAGTGAAGACGAGCAAATGTCCCGAATCAGCTGAGGAGTGCAGTGCACCTTCTGCTTTTATCTCAACAGAAGATTTATTTTAATACCACAAATGCATATTTAGTAACTGCTAAGTGTAGTTAAAAACTCTAATGCTAACCTGCTGCTTGGAGATTATGGACGCAGAATGTTATTAAGTTTTATCAGAGGAGTGGGGGAGTGTGGATGTCAAGTGCTCGTCCAGAAGCACGATTTAAAACCATTCGCAGTGAGTACAATTCCTTTTTGTACTAATGAAAACAATAGCAGCACTAAACACTTCAGCCCACATTTAATTTAATCTTTGAGGGATTATCTTCTTCGGCTAATGTCAGAGTGTAAGAAGCCCTGTGAATATTAAATACATTTCCTCTGCAGATGCTCCGGCAACATTGTCGGGATAATGTCAACAGATTTTTTTCTGAGTTTCTTCATATGGGTGGAATTACTTCATGAAACATTTATGGGGCAGCGTTTGCCTTTCCTGAGTTCTCCATTAAGCTTGAATGTCATGACACGAAGGGGCGGGGTTTGAGGATAAAATTTGTGTTAATGGCCTTGTGTTCCTTTGGCTTTGGCTAAATTAAAGGGCTTAGCAAATCCATCTTAACCGTGACTATGCTGCCATGGGGTGAAGGGAGGAGAAATTCGCTGCAGCATTGTGCAGGATATTATATCTTAGAATAATCACTCAGACACTCTGATTCAGTGTGCAGTATGAACTGAATAAATTCATGCATTAGTTAAATTTGAATAACTCTCACACACAGTGGGATCAAAGTCGTTTTTTGCTTGTTTTGCTTACTTATATTCTCTCTCTCTCTCTCTCACTCTCTCTCTCTCTCTCTGTCTCTCTCTCTCTATATACATATATATATATGCACACACACGCACACACACTGTATAGTAATTAATTAATACTGCCAACAGGTCACAGTAATACACCTACAAACTGTTTGCCAGGAACCAATAAACAACAAAACAGCAGCGCTACCACACACAACTACCAGGCATGAGAACAACAAAGCATGTGAGGTGCAGTATGACTAGATGATCCTGTAAGAACAGGAGAAACGTGCAGCGCTAAAGACAACTTCAAAACGTGTCATATGGAACTCAAAAATTAAATGAAAATGAGTTCCAGTGCAAACTCCGCCAGGTAAAACTAGCAAGTCACAAGTCTATTGCAGCTGTGCACAGTCCTTTGAGAGCAGTTTGGGGTGGGAGGTGATCCTCAACAAATATCTGAATAGCACCCACTGAAAACCGAATAGTATTTTTGCTTTAAATGCCCATAATAACGGTCCCCATTAACAGTTCAGTTTATCAGCCTTCCTCTTGCCTTATAGTTTAAGCAGAATGCTATGTGTTGTATTTCTTTATTTTTATAAGGGAGGCAAGAGAGTAACAGTGAATGAATGGATAGATTTGGAGAGAGGAGACAGAAAACAAAGAGAAAAGCAGAACGGGGAGAAAAGACGTAAAGGGGTGCTTATAATTCAAGATTTTTAAAAGTACAATGACAGGAAAGCGAGACACACTGATTCACAAACAGCCAAAGTACAGAGGCATGTAGGCTACACGCTCTGAAGCACGGATGTATATATATTTTAAAACATAATCTAAATCCAGCTGAAACTAAAATGGAAACAAAGCATGAACCCTAAAAACCCTACAGATGTTTCAGGTCAAACATGACCATGCCATGAGAATAAAGGCATTTGAAATGTTACTTAAAAAAAAGAGTTCCTTGCTTTTCTTTGATTTTTAAACTTATACATCTCCCTTCAAAAGATCACCTCAAACAGAAACAACTTGAATTCAGAAAGCGTTCCTACTCAAATGCTCTTTTAAAATACAAACCCTGTCTGAACTGATTGATCAGATGCAGGAACTATAGGAGACACTTTATAGCTGCCATTGCACTGCAGGAACTCAGGTTAGGAGTCAGGTGGGGTGATTATTTCCAGCAGCAACATTAGTTATTGGAATTATCTGTTTGATCTGTGAGACTAAAACAACAACAGCAATGGAGAGAACCAAGATGTTTATAATAATGTTTGCTGTCAGCTAAAAAATTGAGTTTAACAAATCAGTACCAATCCATGCCCGAGCACTTTTCTGGGGTCAGTCAGTTTCCATTTTTATCAGATAATCAGATATTTAACTGTTGACTTATTTTTAAACTTCAGACCAATTAATTCCACCTTGGTCAGGTTAGCTGCTCACCTATATTTCACACAGATTATGTTAAATGTGAGATTTTTTTCTTTTAAAATGGAGACTGATTGATGGTACGTGGCCTTGAACACAGTACCACCTTGAGTTTCACCTGACCATCTCCTAGAGCGTTTCTAAGTATTCATTGGATGTCACAATGGCCACAAGTTGTGAACCACTGTGGTTTTAAGTACTGTCTGATTAAGTGTAGGTTCAGTATTGACACCATGCTTTAACAAACCCTTGGGTATGTTAAAGAAATCAGAAACATAATCAACAGTGTTGTAATTTTTCCGCTCAGTGAAGTCTACACTAATCTGTCTTTATAAAGCTGTATCATCCATAAGTAATAGTGCTGGTCCTTACTAAAATTCAGCAACTGTGCATCAACCCCAAAATGGCTTTGGTTCTAGCTGAAATCACTTATAAAGTAGACAAATTTAATACCCAGAGCCAAAACTCACTAGCATTTGCTTAGTGGCTGACAATAATTTCCCCACATTGTTATTGCTTTATGTCTGTCTGAGCCCATCTGTGATCTCTGTAGCGGTGAACGGTATTTCTCACTGAGTGCACTGTTGGGTTGGCTTACTGCTTTTTTCTGCAAGTGAATGAAAAGTCATCCTAAGGACATAGCGACACAGCCTAATTGCAGTTGATTAATAAAATACTAGCGCAGGCAGCAGTTGGCAACTTCATTATTATGTTTCTCAAACAGATTAATTGCGCTGAACAATATGAGCCTGCCACCAGTGATAGCAAGACTTTGGATACAAAGGCAGTCATCAAGACTGAGCCTGGCTTACATTAGTCATTTTAAATAGCTCACTCAGTGATTACTCTCATGTGCAATCTCTGAGGTACAGGGATGTAGAGTTAGGAGCAAGCAGATGCCCAAATGTCTAACAAATACAACTGATGTTTTTCAGTGCAAAAGACATTTAAATCACTGTCAGTATGGTCATTGTAAAAACAACTTTTCTTTAATGTCTTAATGTCAGAATATAAGACCCAAATATTGTGCATACTCATAGCTTCTGTAGTTTTTGCTCAGACTCAGTTAATGAACTTAAGCTGAAGGGAAAGAGGATCCTTCCCTCACGACAGCAAATAGCCAAGGGCAATAGCCGATAACTAATGTGTGGAATATTGCAATTAGCATGGCAAAGTACTTACAGGGATCAAATTAAAAAATTCATTAACGCTCGCACTTAATTAAGAAACACTTTTCGGTTTACATGATAAATTATGACACCTATTAAATCTTCCACTACAAGCTGTAATGGCCTTCTTTGCTCCTGGGTATAGGCAGTGTTTTTTTTCAGGTTCAAAGAACTCTCCAAGGAACTTTTATTAGGAATAATGTTTCCCTGCAAGGGATACAGGAGCAGCCATTTTAGGGAAGATGTGCTAGCATTTTTTTCCCCCCTCTGTTGCTGCTGTTGCACCTCAGCATCTTGTCTGAGCTTGTTACCCTTAATTGAAACAAGATCGGAAAGAGGCTTGAAGTGAGTGTATAGTTTTAGGGGAATTAAAATAATAAGTTAAGGATGAAACTGACAGTGTTCATGAGAAAAATGAAGCTACTATATAAGTCTTAAAGCATTTCATACTGCATTCTTGTGAGTGACTTGTCTTTTTGCGAGGTGTTACACTGAACTAATGCATGTGGGTGTTTTGAAAAGTGTTTCCCACAGAATTGCAACGTATTTGTGATGGTAGGAAATGAGATTCACCCACACTTTTTTAACAGTGTATGTTTTGTCAAAACAGATAAAGGAGCCAATTGAATCCAAATCCTGCTGCAGTTGGTGAAAGTAGTCCTCGTTTTGCTCTGCATCCTCGGTGGGTTCGACATGAACTGGTTGTCTGCCTGCTGTAGTTTCTGAATTGATTGATCCCCAGAGCAGAAGTTGAGCAGAAGTGCAGTTGGAATCCATCTGACCATGAGGCAAAAGCTGAATAATATTGTGGACCACAGCAACAGCAACCTGGTCAGCAGTCCAGTAGGGAAACAGTAGTAACAGTAGAGACTGGCAGGGCCAGGGCTAATTGGTTAGCAGCAACTCAACTTTCAAAATAGGTGTGAAGGAACTGTCCAAAAGCAAATAGATCACGGATCGCATTGTTTTCAAAGAAGGAATCAAATGCTAAAATGCATCAAAAAATAGACTTGAGCATGTCAGCCCACCCAGGTCAAGTCTGTATATGGGAAACACTGCCCTGCAATGTGTATTGGCCCTCGCTTCTCAGTGGTCACTTGCGTGCAGATACAAACGTGCAGATTTTTCAGTAAAAATGAATTTGATTACTTTTAAAGATATATTTTAAATTTTAGAAATATAGAATACAAAAGTATGTTTAATGTATATTCTTGGGGGAGTTTGACAGGTCTTTAAAGGTGACTGTCTTGATGCCTAAACTTGACCAGAAAAGCTTATGAGATGTCGCAGCAACCCATAAAGACTTCCATCGTACAGAGGGGCACTGTTTACTTTAACATTATAAGACATAAAAAAATATTATGTACATTATGTAGTTACAATATAAGGAGACTTTCTACTGTTATTCAGTTTTGAGTCATGGACCTGTAATATATCAGTATCAATCTGATTATAAAATTCTGCCACTGTTGTAGAGAACAGATGACTTATTTATTCCAAGTGAGGCACTAAAATGGATCAGCATGCATTAACTTTAACTGAAAACTATCCTCTGAACTTCTGCTCTTTTTGATCTTGGATATAGCACATCCAGCGGAGCAAGTGTCATTCATTTAATAATGTTTCTCTTATTTAAACTAGGGGTGCATTACCTATGATGCAAAAATGTATACATGAATCTTGAGGAGTGGATTATCTTTTTGCAGCTCACATAGTACCTGCCATCTTCTAAGATGTTAATCAGTGGTTTGGCTGCAGGCTACAGTATTCTTTGACTAAAATGACTTCTCCTTTTTTCAGAGTCATGTAGAAAAAGCTGTGAGAAAACAGCAGTAAATAAGCAAGTGATGTGTACTGAAGTTCAGTCACTGCTGTGTTCTGAGGCGTCTGTTAGATCCCTGAGCAGGGAAGCCCTGCAGCCTTAATCATCTCATTTATATACCAAAGATGATTCCACACACCAGTAAACATTAAACTGATCATCTCAATCAAGCAAGTAAATAAATTTGATTTGTAGAACAGCCCTCCACTGATGAACCTGTTGGTACACAACAGAGTAAGAGGAGATTATATCAATTCAGGCACCTGAGGTGGCCTAAATATGCCAGGACTTTTTCATAACAGTCAAAGAGCTCTTGACAAGAGGCTTGAACTTTGATTGGCTCAAGTGGCCATCATAGACAACCTCTTTCTTGTGGTAAATTTAGCTTTCTAATATATTCAAAAAGGCAACTGAGCCTAGGTGCATACTCATGTACATGGCATAAATTTACTCACAACATAAATAATTGCCTAAAAACTAAAATCCACTATTCTGATTGGGTGGTTAATCGAAGTATTGGACAGACAGACAGTTTAGGGTTTAGCTATTCTATTCTGCTGTTGCTTTTTGTCTGATATTATATCAGAGATGATTATTTCTCAATTACATATTTTGCAACATCTTTCTTCATCAATGCTTTGAGTAAATAATTGGCAGAGCGTGTGACAAAATGGCCGGTAGTCATGAGCGTGCAAATCTGCGGTTAATTTGAAGCATCGAAGCAGGGCCTGGCTCACTTCTGTTAGATTATTTAAAACAAGTGTCCAGAGCCATGTGCCATGACAAAATTATTAACTGTGTATTTCATAATGTTACTGACAATATGTTAACGTGTTTTTTCGCCTCCCCCCGCCGTGAACAGATGGGTCCTTTTACTTTATTTTCCACATCAAGTATGATTATTTCTTTGTGCCAAAAGCCACCTGCCGTTCCTTGGTCTCTGTTCTAATTATTTATGTTGGTAATACACAGCAGGACTTGTTATCAGTTGGATGGTATCTTAATAAAGGAAGGCACATCAACATATTGACATCATCTTCAAGGGGAAAATTTATCACTGCACAAAAACGGAGAGAGGGGGGTACCAGAGCGGATCAGGCCATGTGCCAACACCTCCAGATCTGACCTCCTTTTGTTCCCAGACTCCTGAGTTTGCTCCCCAGCACACATCTTTGGAACCATGTGATGATAATTAGGTGAAAGCCTATTAAAAAGTCAAATAAGAGAGAATACATTATCATTGAGACACCAAGACCTGATCATTTTCAGTAGTGTGTGACAGAAAAGGACACAGGGATCCAACTGCTGATTGGAAAAGATGAAAATGTCTTTATTTGTTTATGGCACATAAAGGCTGTGATCACACCTGGTATTGTTTCTTGTGTCCAATTTACAATTGAAAGTAACCATGTTGCAATTTCTTTTTGGTCTCTTCTAACTCTCGACTATCTTTCAAAAGAACTAGTACATAATAAAACTCCTGGGAATTCACAAGTGGCCTTTTTCTTGGAGAGGATTCTACCAGGTTGTGACTTTTAGAGACAGGTAGTCAGTCATCAGAATCAGAATACTTTATTAATCCCAGAGGAAATTATGTGGTCACAGTTGCTCCAGGACAGTAAGAACAGTAATTAACAAGTTAAAATACCAATATTAAATAATACAATATATGACAAAATTACAAAATATTACAAATAGCTCCAATATATAAATTTCCCAATATATTACACAAAATTGAATATAGATAAAGTTGAATAAACAAGAGAAATCCAAGTCAATTCTCTCTAGTTCTGAAAAATAATCAAATAATTTTCTATATTTGCTACAAGGTTTTGACCCAGTTGACAATATATGTAGTTTGTTAGTCAAAGCAAGTTCCCACAGACTCGCATGTTGAAATGCCCAAACGAAGTGATGAAACTAACATGTTTACAGCCTGGTTTTAAAAAAAACCTGTTTGGATTTTGTTAAGGCTGGAAATTATGGGTATGGATGCTTTTTTGATAGGTGTGCCAATACAAGCAGCTGTCTGCTAGGCCTCACCTTTGCTATAATTTGAGTCACTGAAGTTGACTTGTTGACCATGTTTGTGCTCTTGGTAACTATTGGGGCATTTTAATTGAAATATCTGACAAAAGGTGTGACCTACTGTGAGGCAAGAAGCCTGCAAATCAAGTTTACATGAGTCAAAGTTTAGTTTTTTTATTATTAACAGTGTAACTAATTACTGTTATCAGTGTTACTAGTCTAATAGTAATTAGAAGACAAACGTGTCTTTTTGGTGAGAGTTATAAAAGCCAAAGACAAGAAAAATTTTTCGACTACAAAACCTCAGCAACTAACATTTTTTGGTGAAAGTTACTTTTGATTTTTATGATATTGATGTCACTTTAGAAAAAAGAACCAAATGATTACTATGTGCTTTATAAGGGATGTAGTAGAGAAGTAGTTGGTATTGTTGCCTCATAATCGGAGGCCATAGACTGAATATAAGAGATTGTTGCTGTGACCACCACCTGTTGGTTAGTGGACTCTCTTTTTGAAGCCTCAGTGTTAGCATTTCGGCCGTCACTTTTTGATTTCTTGAAACTTCTTGTGAAAAGCGAGATGTGGATCAGACTGTGAAACCCAGGATGCTGTACACTCAGAGAGTAGCAACTTGTCAATCAAACATTTGCAGTGCCCTAAATCATATCCGGCTTATCAAGTATTTTACTCTAAATGGGACCATAATTTACAATAATGCATATCATGTCATGTTAAATAGGACTTATAGAACTATCAACTAAAACTATGAACCCAAGTGCTAAGCATTTACTAAGATTGTAAATTAAGGGAAAAGTGGGGTGTGGTTTGTGGCTCAGCTGCAGGGGAGGGGTGGAGCAGTGGGTTCAGGGCGTAGTGTCAGGGGAGGCTGGGAACAGCTGGTGGTCATCGTCTAATCATGCCTTCACTATTTTAGTAGGACACCGGGACCTGGACGACAGAGGAGAGAGACGCTGAAAAGCGACTCAGTCACAAGTCTGTACAAAAAAATCACTGTAAATAAACAAACACTCAGCCTGCTACACAGTGTGCGTTGGGTCCTCATTTCTACAGTAAGATTCACCAAGAATGCAAGTTTAAGCTACTTCCACTTGGCTTCACTTTTTAGACTCAGAGGCTATATCCATCTTTTGTATACAGTCTGTGTTGCAAGCCCTCGGGTTTAATGGTTTCTGGTTTTACATTTTTTTTTCCTCCTCAGATTTCAGCCTGCAATTCAAACTCTGTCTCTATGTGATAGTGTTAAATGTGTGTATGCGATAAAAGGATGCATGCTTGATCTGTCAAGGCAGTTTATGTTGATATAGTTGGTTTGGACTACACATAGTTCAGTTTTGTGTAGTTGGACATGAGGAGATGGTTTCCTATTTTCCCCAAGAGCACTGCATCTGGGAAAAGCCATTACTTAACCTAAACACTACTTAAGCATTAAACACTGAAAAATCCAAAGTCCACACAAAAGAAAACATGACGAATACAACCTGGAAACTGAAAACGGAAAGCTCAAAGACAACTCAGCAAAAGAATGAAATCAACAAAGATCAGAGGTAAAACTAATACTAATGAACTGATAAACATGACCAATGTTTATAAAAAGCCTTGAATTACATTCTTGATACACATAGAACTTTTCAAGGCAGTAGTTGAGTGTATTAACAGAAAAGATAAAAGAAATAAAGTAGACTGAGTGAAAACAAATAACTTTTATGGTTCTTCTGACCTGGACAAGTAAAGTAATAGAAAAAAAGGAAGCTGCAAAAATCACTATTCCACCAATGCTTGTTAGGACATGGGGGAAATGTTACATCAGCAGTTCCCCACAGAGCTAGAGAAAGGAGATTTAGTCAAAATATTGCAAATGAAAGTAGCAATTAAGTTAAGTATTCATGGCATTTCAAAGCATCCTGTGGTGGGGATGGGTCACTCTTAATCAGGGCTCCACTGTTCTAAAATATAGAACACTTGCAATTAAACATAGTCGATATTTTAATCCCTGGGAGCTAAAAATGAATATAACATAATTACAGTTTCATATGTACAGCTCTGTTCATTACTAATGTGACTGGAAAAGGATTCAAAAATATGTCATTGATGATGGTTGATGCATTATAATTACAGATTTCTCTATCCTTTGTGAGCTATCTATCCATCCCAGGCCAAACACAAAAGCTGACGTATTACTCCATGAGGGCAATAAGCCATTGTTGCACTTCCATTACGAAGTTGGATTTAAAAGGGTTACAAAATCTACCCATTTAAGAGCATGTATGGGCTCATGGTATCCACAGGAGTGCAGAGAGGAAAAGCCATTGTGGAGCTCAGGCAATGCACTGACCATAAATCTATAATAGCCTTTAGGATTAAAGACTATGCTCTCTGAGTTTAATTACATATTGCTTCTGAGAGGTTTACCCCACTGGGATGAAGAAGCCCACTGTATCTCCTTGTGACTGCAAAATAGGGAGAAGACCAGAAAATGAACAGGATTTATTTAATCTCAACTAGTGAAAGTTTTTTGTCTGTTAATACATCCACATTCAGTGGCTTTATAAAGAAGGACATGAGGCATGCACACAAATAAATGGCATGCAAAATTAGAGCCTGCGGTTTATAGCAGGGGTGGGCAACATTTTTTCTCAGAGGGGTACACTGACTTAGATACACCAAAGCGCCACACATGGATCAACTGAGCAAAAACAGTTCTGAAATATTTTAAAATCCATCTGCTATGTTAGAAGATTGTTTTAAAATAAGCCTGAGTCCTTCTTCCAAAAACCAAGAACTTTCTTGTACAAAGTTGACTTAAATGCCGTATTTTTAAAAATATGTTTATCTGTTAAAATAATTGCCTGCATCAGTTATTACTGATAATATGTATTTATAGGTATAAATTATTAACAAAATCATGGTCATATTCATGAATATAAATCAACAGAAATAGTTTTCTGTTATGGCCTGTGTAGTTTTAATACCACTGCAGGCCTGAATGTAATGAAGAAAAGCTCTGCTTATATTTAGAAACCCATGTTACCCATATATGCAGTGTTTCCCTCCCACAGACTTGGACAGGCAGGCTCCCCAGGTGTATTTTGCGATTTTCAACAGGTAGTTCTTGTTTTGCTCTGAAGATCCGCTGCAAACTGGAGGTCTACTCTAACCAGATCCTGCAGCCGGTGGAGATCTAGTTCAAGTGCCCCTACTCCAAAATCGTCACAGCTGCAGAGCAGAACAAGGACTAATATCACAGACAGCAGTTCAGGATTTTTAGCTATCCATATGATGAGGAACTCAGTGGAGCAACAGCTGTTATTCATTCCATTATTTATTGTCACAGAGTGTGTGATAAATGTATTTAAGAAAATGTGGGTGCATCTCCATTTGCACACTGCCCACCTTTTTATTGATTTTTTAGAGGGTTATTTAGTTACAGTGTCATACTTGGTCATGTTTTTGGTTGGTGTAGCAATTCTCAGTTT
>VUQS01014073.1:10278-25086 GCA_015108495.1 Heterochromis multidens
TCCCTTTTACTACCACTGACACGCAAAGTTTTCTATGACTTACAGGTTTGAAATTAGATATAGAATCATGGGAGTTGAGTTACATTGATAATCATTCATCCCTTAAAGGTTATTTCAGACCTGAAAGTGTGTTTCTGTATGTGTTTGTCTTGCTTTCACACTCACCCAAGCATTTCAGTTCTGTACTGTCCCGCATCAAGGTTTTTGGGACATATTTATTTCAAGTTAGAGATGTTACAGAAGATATTGTATTTATTTAAATGTGTCTTAAGGAATCAAAGAAGGAATGCGGTGTGAATTGAATTAGATTTGTCCCTGACTATTGAAAAACTCATCTCTCAGGCTCATGTTTAAGCTGTATATGTTGACGCTTTGTTATATTGTGCCCTTTTGTAGAAGTTTTCTATGCAACAGCTCTTTTTAATATTAGACACTCGGTGTTGTGAAGTTTCCACTTAGATTATAATGTTTAAGGTTTTAATATGTCAGGGCTCCCTTTGAGCCAAATCTTTTCTTAGGAAAATTTCATGTCATTGAAAGGTTTCCAGTCATCGTTGCTGTTGTACAGGGCAGCACTCCTAAAATCAACCTGACTAGCGTAAAGGTGATGTTAGTGGAGTGCCACCTCTCTGAAAGAGCTGCAGTGACACAAATGAGAAACATTTGCCAAAGGTAGATGTCAGAAAACCAGAAAATACTCAGTTTGTCAGTCTGTTACAGAGAAAAATCTAACTGAAAGCATTATATATTTGCATGCATACACAGACTCTTAAACCAGCTGTTTTCTGTACAGTTATAAGTGCTTTCTGCCTTGTCTTTGTTACATGTGTCCGCCTATCATTGTGGTCAGAATAAAGTAGCACGACTGCTTTTATCAGTAAGTTATTCAACACTGGATGTTGAGTTTACTGCCGAATTTACATTCATACCTATTTCAGAAGGTCTCCTGTGGTAATTATGTAACTTTTTTTGTATTGTATAAAAATACAATATATATCACACAAGCAAATCCTTTTTTTTAATTTGTATCTCATTCCTTCAGTTCTTGCTTTACTTTTGTCTAATTTGATTCCTAACATGTTTTTTATAATTTATATGTACATTTTGGCTAAAGTCAGCTAAAGATGTATGGAAGTTTTCATTTTTTTGCTTTATATAACTGCAAAATCTGTTACGTGACTTATCTTTTTTTTTTTCCTACTTTTTAATTATTGGTATGAATGTAGACATTTTATGGTGCTGAGCAGCTTTGATATATAAAAAAACAAAATCAAAAGACCCACTGTGAAGGCTGTATACTACCACAGAAACAGAAACATCTTGTATGCTTGAAATACATTGAAGTAGGTGCCATGGAGTTTACATTGCTCACAATCTTTCAATAAACAGCCATTGATACACCGCAGGGTATCTTTATTTGCAAGTGTAATTCTCGTTAAAATGGGAACATGCTTTGAATTTTGCAAAATGCTCAGTATTTTATTGTACTTAATATGTACAATACATTCATAAACTGGATAATTGAAAGCGATATTTCAGAGATATAAACAAAAACTGCAAAGAGAATGTGCTGTTTCAGTTACACTGCTTTTAAGTATATAATGCCCAATTTTTGCTTTTCTAAGACTTCAAAATGCAGCCCCCCAAAACTGTCCATCATGTTCCCTCTGACATTAATCTTTCTTTTTTTCCTCTGAATTTAGTCCTCTTTGCTCAGAGCACCACCGCTCTGCCCTTTTTATCTATGTTTACAGCAGGGCTTAAGTTGTTTCCCTGATGTGTCACTGCCCTTCACTCTGCGTCCTGAGCACATCCTGGTAGTCAGCAGGAATAGTGTCTGTGGAAAAAAAAATAGAGCGAAATCTCATGAGCATTTTTGCAGCTTAAGTGGATGACTGGAATGTCCTCAGATGTTCGCAGATGCTTACCGTTGCAGCGGTACTTCAAATTGGACCAGATTATATTTTCCTGAGAGAAGCAGAACACACCCAGGCGCCCGCCTCTCATACTGGTGTCGATTATCACACCGGTGTCTGCCACCAGTTCTGAACCCTCAAAGAAGCGAGCCCTAATTTCACACACAAAGTGACACTACTGAGTCAGTTCACACAGTGTGGGTGTGGACGTATCTGTGACGAGGTGTATGTGTTTTTACCTGATGTAGCCAACCTGCGGTCTGTGCTGCAGGAACCAGCGGTAGGAAACCTTGTCTTTCCAGCCGACGTTCCTGGGGTCCTTCCACAATAGACGTACCTGGTCAAGGGTGTTTCCTGTGTGCCAGAGGGAGTTCCTCAGATATTCACCAGGACCTGTCTTTGATTTCACCACCTGAGGATGAAAAAAAAAAAAAAAGATGCTTAAGTTCCATCCATCCATCCATCCATTCTCTTCCACTTATCCAATTCAGGGTCGCAGGGGGGCTGGAGCCTATCCCAGCTGCCACAGGGCGAGAGGCAGGGTACACCCTGGACAGATCGCCAGTCTGTCGCACGGCTGACGCTTAAGTTCAAAGAGGGAAAAATTACACTTACAACACATGATGACATTAACTCTTTACCCCTTGAAAGCCTACTAGGAGTAACCCTTGAAGCTCTTTTCTGAACTGAGTGGTTTCTGTCATATTTCAGGCCTGCTTATAGAACCAAATGACTGAGTGTGCATCAGAAGTTAGTGAGGGCAGTCTCTGACTATGCAGCTACCCTTGGAAAAACCTGGAAACTATTCTAATGCTCATCAAACCACATCTTTATTGATATATACTGAGGTGTCAAAACTCGTCATTAAAGGTACACCCCCCCCCACACACACACCTTGAGCTGTATTCCCGGCTCAGCAACGGCTCTGAAGGGCGCGGCCTGCCAGTAGGTTTGTTCTGTCTGTTTCCACATCACTACATAGAAGGAGGAGGAGTCCTGGTAGCCGAAAATGAAGCCAGCATAGTCGTCATCTGTCACTGTGTTCACGTGGAAAGTTCCCTCAAAGTCAACACCACTAAAAGCTGTGTAGCCTAAGGATGTAAAAATTGGACAAGAAACACAGATCAGCGCTGATTAGATCTAAGTAACTGAATTATGGATGGGTGTGTGATAGTATAAAGGTACTCACCTACAGCAAGTCCAGGGTCAGAGTTCATGGTCTGCACTATCTCCATGCCCTATCGGGATAAAATAGAGTGTGAATTCTGCAGTTTCATCTTTAGAAACCTCTAAATCTCTTTCGTGAAGAAGGCACAGAAGTGCCATGGCATATTGGTGTGGTATGCCAGCTGCACTGAGGCTGACAAGAAAGCTCTTCAGAGAGTCTCAAATCAGCGCAGAGGACCACCAACATCCAGCTACCTTTACTCGAGCAGGTCTACAGAACCTGGTGCTCACATCGAGTCACAAACATCATCAAGGACTCTTCTCATCCTTGCCACCACCTTTTCACTCTGCTGTCCTCTGGAAGAACTCCATCTCATAACACTGTGCACTGCCACCACTCAAGACACCCAGTGAAATACTACTAAAGACTGTGAATAGATGTGTGCATTTCTTGTAATTCCTTCCTCCTGTGCGTGTATTCTAACTTATACTGTTCCTTTTCTCAAATTGAAGTTCTCATATTTTTATATTTATATATATGTATATATTTTTTTTTTTTTTGTCCTAACTGTATGCACCACTCAGAGAGATGCTCCAAGTTTTGTTGTACACCTGTACAATGACAAATAAATGCATTCTATTGTATTCTAGAGAGAAGCTGATAAACTCCTCTATGGAACAAAAACAAAACAAAAACAGTGTTATTGAGGCCTCTGAAACAGAGTTGACATTATCATTTACCTGGTTGAGAACTACCCAGTTGGGGTCGATCTGAGAGTCCCCCTCTGGGTCCAGCACTACGGTCTGATAGGCTCTAAAGTCGGTCAGGGTGACTTCAGCGTTCTCTGGGCAGTGATCAATTCTGTCGATGACGCTGTCTTTGTCAAAGTCTCCTTCACATGCGTCTCCGACTTTGTTATCTGAAATACAGCAACACTGCTTAGAAAACAGCAACTCACACTGTACTTAGCCCTGCACGTCCAGGCACAACACAGGAAAAGGTACTAACTATCAGAGTCCCTTTGGTCTGGATTGGCAACTAGTCTGCAGTTGTCGTTGTCGTCCAGTATGCCATCGTTATCGTCATCATCATCACATTCATCTCCCTAACACAAAAAGGGGGAAGAATTGTGGACTAGTGTAAACATGGTGCCATCTAAATGCCAACATATATAGGATAAATTATTGTTTCAGTGAATTAATTAAATTGAAAGAAGAGATAAAAACCATTCCATCTTTGTCTGTGTCCAGCTGAGAGGAGTTGATGATTGTAGGACAATTGTCCTTTGTGTTCTGGTGACCGTCACCGTCACTGACAAAAGAAGAGGTAGGGAATTTGCAAAACCTGACATGTTTGTATACATTTACACCACAGATCATGATGTGGCCTTTACCTGTCTATGTTATCATCACAAGTATCTCCTACAAGGTCATCATCAGAGTCGGACTGAGGGTAGACAAAACAAACACTGGTGGTCAGACGTTTTGCAGCAGATGAATCTGTTTCATGCCCTTGTTTGGTTTGTTACCTGGTTTGGGTTGGCCATATCAGGACAGCTGTCACAGGCGTCTCCCACCCCATCATTGTCTCTGTCTCTCTGGTCTGGGTTGGGGACTCGCTGGCAGTTGTCGAGAATATTTTTCAAGCCTGAGAACAGAGAGTATTTGGATATCTGCGTCTTGTGTAAAAAAATTTAAAAAAAAAACACTGACAGAATGCAGCCTGCAGCACAGTCAAACACATCAACAGATGGCAGTGTTTGTTTAAGACGAAGGTGAAATAGTTTCCAGTGGCCTTCAATGCCTGGCGGAGGCTTACTGTGGAAAAATGCATTTAGTGAGGAGACAGACATGACCAAGCACTTTGCAATCCAGCCTTGGAATTAAAGACCAAACCAAATGATCAAGGGGCTGGAGCTCTGCCAACCTGAGCAAAAAAGCGGTCACCAAACAGAGTCTAAATATGCAACATGTGTAAACACATACATGTGGGAACACAGTGCTAATAACTGTGTTTCCACTGGAGCAAATGAAAGGTCGCCTTAAAGGCCAATCAAATGAGGTATGTGAGAAAGGTTTTTGAAAGCACACTTACAATTCCAGTTGGAACATTTTAACATTTAACACTGTTTACTACTGTTTTTTTGTTCTTTTAATTACACAAAAGTTGTTTTTCCATAAAGTGACCTAACTGGTAGAGGACGTGGATTAGAAACAGACCAGGAGGATGTTTTGCAAAGATAAAGCACTGTCAGTCCAGTCAAAGCAACAAAAATGTCTCTGTCTGCACCCTCCAAACAGGACTGTGACTGCTGTATTCTTGTCTGGGCAGTCTGATCCAGACAGGCAGTAGTTTGGATAACCCTCGTAAACTTTAACAAAGTTCAATTATTTTTTATTTTCTATTTGTTTTCACATTGTATTCCCAGATTAATAATAGTTAATTCATGCAGTTAAAATCACTAATTCTCATTCTTTCACACCCCTTATTTTGATAACCACCCAACCTATTTCAGCCACTGCGGCCGCGTGGAAAACAGATTTTATTCACGCTCGGTGATGCAAAGGAGAACAAAATGAAGTGACTACAACACTTATTGTGTCTTAAAGTATATATTAACAGACACGCACGCACCGTCTCCATCCATGTCATCGTCACATTCATCTCCCAGACCGTCTTTGTCTGTATCCCTCTGTGAGGGATTTTCGACTGTTCTGCAGTTGTCACAGGCATCACCATGAAGATCCTTATCGCTGTTCCTCTGGTCCACATTAGGAACCAGCCAGCAGTTATCCTGGGTTAGAAAAATGAATAGAACCCGACCAATATAGGATTTTTTAGACCGATGCCAACACTGATATTTGGTGATTTAAAACTGATACCCCGATATGTCGGCCGATATTTTTTTTTCTTTCAGACACACGAAACAAAAACAGATTTCCTTACTAAGATTATTATCTTAGTATTTTAGTATTATTTTCTTAAACTGACAATGCAGTTTAAAAATAATCTTTACCATCACAACAACTCGTGGATTACTGGTTTTTGCTCTGCCTGGCTCTGCTTGGATTAGCTGGTTGTTGTGTTTGTAGCGTTCTAAACACATGTTGCCAGCAGGGAAGTTGCAGAAAGACCTCTGGTGGACAAACTATGCAACATCAACACTCAAGGTTGAAGGGTGTTTCTCCCATCATTTATTTACTTTTTAAATTTTCATTTATTGGGCCTATCAATGCCAATGCAATATATCGGCAAACATCTAATATCGGCCGATATATCTGTCAGGCATTAAAAATGAATTTTATATGGTGCCAGAGCTCAGAGGCAAATATCTGTTTAAGTCAAACATTGCATGCCAGACATGTGGAGCCTGAAGTCACCTACGTCTATGTTAATAATGCCATCACTGTCTGCATCATCATCGCAGGCGTCACCCAGCCCGTCCCTGTCTGCATCCTCTTGGCCAGAGTTTGGCACAAACACACAGTTATCCTGGAAACCAAACATGAAAACACAAACAGCACAGTTTTTAACACTGGCATGAACTGAATGTGAGAGAAGGTGGGATATGTTGAAATTAGTACCTGGTTACAATTGTTGTCTCTGCACCGCAGCTCAATATCAGGATATGCATCAATATCCGTGTCCTTTCCACACACATAGCCATTGCCAGCCCAACCAACTCCACACTGACATAGACACAAAAAAAGGAGGGGGGAAAAAAAATTGTTGACATTTTAAGTACACCATTAAACTTGAATGGTGCAATAATATACTTATTCATATTCATGTTTATGTTTCTGTTGCAAAGTCTTACCACACAGGTAATGCTGCCGTCTCTTTCTATGACACACTCAGCATTGATGTCACAGGGGTTTGGTTGACCGTTGGGGCAAAGTCTGGTACCATGACAGCCTCTCACCTGGTCACCTGTGAAGCCAGCTTTACACTCTCCACAGCGGAAGGAACCCTGTGCACAGTTCAGAGTCAGAAACCTATAAAAACAAGACATTGCAAACATGCACCATGCAGCTCCAGTGGTCTTACAGCTGTGTTGTAGCAGTATGAGTTGGCAGTGCAACCTCCATTCTCAGGCGGGCCCAGACACTCATCTATGTCTTCACACACCTGAGAGGAAGCATGCATAAAGTACACAAATATAAGGTTTTGTAAGCAGGCACAGACAAATCAAACAGAATTACTGTTATGCAGTGTAGTATTTGTTTTACCTGTTTGTGTGTCTTAGCATATGAGACTCCCACTCCATTTAATTCTGGTCCAGCGTATCCCCGGGGACATTTCTCACAGCGGAAACCAGGAGCAGTGTTCACGCACCGAACACCGGGAAAGCATGGATTAAATTGGCACTGAAACGCAAAGAAAAATAAGGTGGTCAAATCCTAGCTAGTGCTACTTGCACTCAGAAGATGCACATGCTATAACAAACATATAATCCATACCTCATCTACATCATCGCAATTAACCCCATCTCCTGTAAATCCATCAGGACAGGGGGAACAGTGGAAAGTCCCCGACTGGGAACGGATACACATGTCCTGTCTGAAACAGGTCCCAGGTGGGCACAGAGTCACATGTTCAGGCATGACAAAGTTCGCAGGTGTTGGAACTGCATGTTTGTTGTTTGGATCGCCATTAATTCTGTCTGGAGCACACAGACAAAGATAAAGGTTAAAAGGTCCGTTTAGTTTCTAAATACTGTAAATGAGTACATTGTTTCTGCACTGCTTACCACAGCTCAGACACTCTGCGATGGTATTCCTCAGATAATGTGTCTCCTTAATCTTAGGCGCAAAGACACAGAGTGTAAAACTGTTAATAAACTGTGTTGCTCAGGTATTTGTGGCATCACTTTACAGCTTATCAAAGGAGCCAAATCAGATTTTTATCTTTCAATAACTTGTAAAGACGTGAACGAGGCTTTTAAATGTGCTTCCACTAAGATAAGTTGCCGCTCTGTGTTTCCTTACATAAGGGATTCTCTCAGTGTATTTGATAAGGCTTAAATAGCCTGTTATCGCCTCAGGCTCTCAGTTTGATGTCTTATCTCCTAATAAATCCCCTGCTTTAGATTATAATCTGAAATCATGCACTTCTATCTGCTGCTGTGTCGAAGGTGTGATTTTTGCTGTTACTCAGCTGTCTAATGCTGAGGGTTACATAAATCCTTGAAACAAGACACCTTCAGACAGAAGCAGCAGGTTTTCACAGTCAGGATTCTCACATTTCACAGCAAAAAGCTGATGTTACAAAGTTACAAACTCAATTCGGACAGTTATGCCCACCCTCTTCCATTTAAATGTAGCATAGTCTACCAAACAACCTAGGAAGTCTTCACATCCTCTTCCAACAACATCCCCCCAGATAATTTCTTAAATGTTAGCCATTTCATTTTATCTCAACATCAAACTGCATTCAGAAAAACATCCATAAAGGCGATACATCCATAAAGGCGATTAACAACATCAACATTTTCAATCTGCTTATTATAGCTCTATGTTGAAATACTGTGATGCCCTTTCATTTTATTTTTTTCTGTATTTAGCCCCTGCATCCACCCAGGAGTACCCCATGTGAGACAGACACAAGACTGGCATGCAGAAGAGGTTACCTGCTGGTGGAGCAGCTCCTTCATCTCAGATAACATGCTCTTCAGCTCAATTATGGTGGCCTGATCTTGCATCATCCTGCCACCTTGCAGAGCTGTGCAGATTTCACAAATCAGAATTAAACAGTTAGAATCACATCTGCAAGGAGAGAAATGTTCGGTGATATCAGTGTGCTGTAACTTGTTCTTACCCAGCAACTGCAGAGATTCAGCCTGATCCATGCTACAGTCCTGCAGAGTGGCCACATTGTCTATGGTGTCCTCTATCACCAGCTTCAAGTCTGTCAGTTCACCCTTACAGAAGAATAAAAGACAGTACCAGAATGAGAATATTTAATCTGAATATTCAAAATGAGATCTTGAGACTTCACTGTCCTTGTTTCCATGCAGCATATCATCAGTATCTTTACTCTCAGCTGCAAACTTCTTATTCACCTGTCCACTTGACTGCAGCGTCCTGAGTGCCACCTTGTTGGGACCAGGTGGAAGTGACCCAAATGCAGCCGGCACACCATCCAAAGTGTGAGCCAGCCTGCAGTCTACATAGATGTGAACGCGACCATGGCCATGCTGTAGACCGCTGGCATGGAGCATCACATGGTGTTCTTGTCCATCTGCCAGGGATGCGTGGTTGAAACTGGTTGTACCAAATCTGCCGTCGGTCTTCTGGTAACGAACCGTCACTACAGATATAGAGAAGCATAAATGAAAGCCATAAAAAAGCTAAAACAAAGAATAGAGTTTCCTGCATTTGCCACAGTCTCCGTTATACGTGTCGATATAGTAATTCACCTTTGCTCAGTTTGGCCTGCACGGTGAGGTCCAGGTATTTGGTGTTGTCTGTGGGGTTGGTGACACTGAAGAGAGAGGTGGGGGCCTTATTGCGGAGCTTAAAGGATGAGAGTAGGAAAGCCTCATCTCTCCCTTTGTTCTTCAAGCTTCCTTGGAGCAAGTCTGGCAGGCAGTCTGGAGACACCAGCAGGTCGTAGACTAAACCAGGAAGGAGAACTCTGCATTAGCTGCATTCTACCACAATTGTGCAAAGAAATGTTCTGGGAAAAAGGCATATTTTTAAAACAAAGCAAAACTAGAAGCAGTTCATCTGATACACTAAGTATTTTCAGTAATTTGTCTTAATAGCTGCGGCTCCCAGTACACTTTGTTTTGCTACTGCTGAGTCAGTGCACTGTGGTGTTTTATTATGTGTCACAGTGTACCTGTGTATTTGTGTATTTGTGTGTTTGTGCGTGTGCACACATGTACATTCATGTCCAGCACCCTGCTGCGTGTTTTATGGAGTGGTAGACGGGAGCTGCAGAAGGGTTCAGCAATAAACTTTTTCCATTGGAACAAACCCACTGCCTCACACTCACACGCACACACACAAACACACACTCACACTCTTTCATACTGCCATTACTTGAATTTCAGGAATAATACAAAGTGACAGGAAATTGCACGGAAAAATCTGCACGTAGATTCCAGGCAAATTAAAGCTTTGCAAATGCAATTCTCAGATGACAGTTAGTGTCTTGCTGCCACCTTATTTAGGTCAGACTCTTACTGGATCCTGGACATCAAACTCTATAAGCCATAAAAAAGCCAACCTAATTTCCAACCATTACCATCATCAGAGCTACCCCCTTCATTTTTCTTTCTTTTTTTGCAACTAACTTGCAGACAAAAGATTGTTAGGAATATGTCAGTGGAAACGATGAAGTTTAACATCTACAGCACAGAGAATGTCTAATGTTTTCCAGAAGGGCATGCATGGTGAGGAGCCAGTACTTACCAACACCTTGAGATGTGACAGTGAGCACCAGCTGTTGCAGCAGCAGGGACAGAGCTGCCGCTCTGACGCATATACCTATCATCAGAACTTCAGAGGGGGACACACCTCAAAAGAAGTCTTGGTTCTGAGTGAAGAACTGTCCTCTTGCAGATCAATAAGCTGATCTCACACAGACTGATGATAACAAGTCCAGATCTTGAACCAAAATCTCAGCAGAGGTGAGATGGTCTTGTGTCCACAGCCACAGCCTTTAAAGCAAAGGGGAGTGTCCACTACAGTTACGAAAGTGGCACAGTGAAGAGACCATTTTAATAGTTTGGGGGGGGGGGGTCCCCTTGCTACAACAATTATGATTAAATAATTTGTTCTTATATTGTATCTGTCTGTAAAAGCTTAAGTAGAATACAAGAAATTGAAAACTAAAAAAAAGCATTGGAGAGTTGTTTTATTCTAAAAATGATTGTCAGACTTTATCTCTACACATACTGTACGAGCTAAATGTGTGGGGGATTTATGTATTTATGACCGTTTTTTATTTAGAGTCATGCTACATTGGGGGATTTGCAATAAAGTAGCCGAAAAGTGCTCTAAATCACACTGTATAGCGACAGCCAATTCTCCAACCAAATGCCTGTAAAACTCAAGGGAGGAACATTTTGATTCCAGCTGGCTGTTGTTATTTTTTTCACAAACATCATGAATCTGTGTCATAAATGTGGATTTGATCCCCCAGCTCATCTTCAGTAAGCCAGCTGAACTGCATAAATCTACGGCAGATGTTTTACATTTTAATTTGATTTAATGTAACATGGTCTTTGTACCTCTGTAAACCTTTCTTTAAGAAGGAGAATGTGGGAAAGGAGGAACAGAGAGGGTGAGGCTTGGGGCAGTTTTCAGTCCTGGAAACATTTGATGATAGATGTCTGGTACTCGTCTTAATGCTTTCTCCTTTAACTAACCTCAAGTACATTTCAACATTTCAGCTGCTGGTCCGAGCCAGTGAGAGACATTTACCATCCCTCGGTGCACTATTGCTGTACATCTGCCTGTGTCTGGCTGTCTGGCCTTTGACCAAACACCTGGCAGCCTTTAACAGTCTGACTATCAGCTCTTGGACAGACATTATGCGCCGGCGGGTGAAAATCAATAAAATGACACTGAAATGGAAATTACTATTTTACATGGAAATCAAAATATGAACTGGTTGCTTGTTCCATTCCTGCTATTTAATAAATCAAAGTATCGCTGTTCCTTTCATGACAGATTGCTGCCATCTTGCTTTAAATGTATGAAACCAGAGAAACATTAAAAGAGAAACTGAGTGATATGACTTTTTCATCATGTAATTTTTGGCTCTAAAGTATTGCCATAATAGCAGCATAAAACACTGGAGAAAAATCAACCACATGACTTAGTTATTGATCAAAGAATACCAGAGTGTAATTGCAATTAAAAATTAAATACTGAGCATTTGCTTTTCTTGGTAACCTCTTCACCATAACTACATATCTGGAAGGTGCCATGGAATAAAGCAAGGAACAAGCAAAGGATGAATCAAGGACTACTGTATCGACTATATAATGTACACTCACTGGCCACTTCATTAGATACACCTTGCTAGTACCAGGTCAGACCCCCTTTTGCCTTCAGAGCTGTTTTAATTCTTCACGGCACAGATTCAACAAGGTGCTGGAAACATCAGAGAGATTTTGGTCCATATTGACATGATAGCATCACACAGTTGCTGCAAATTTGTGGGCTGCACATTCATGATGTGAATCTCCCAATCCACGGCATCCTGAAGGTGCTCTGTTGGATTGAGATCTGGTGACTGTGGAGGCTGTTTGAGTACAGTGAACTCACTGTCATGTTCAAGAAACAAGTTTGAGATGATCTGAGCTTTGTGACATGGTGTGTTATCCTGCTGGAAGCAGCCATCAGATGATGGGTACACTGTGGTCATAAAGGGATGGACATGATCAGCAAGGTACTGAATGTCAGGTAGGTGTTTAAATGATACTCAGCTGGTACTAAGGAGAATCTGTCTGTGCCAAGAAAATATCCCCCACACCATTACAACACCACCAGCAGCCTTAACCATTGATACAAGGCAGGATGGATCCATGCTTTCATGCTGGTTACCTTACCATCTGAATGTGGCAGCAGAAATTGACACACATCAGAGCTGACAACATGTTTTTCCAATCTTCTATTGTCCAATTTTGTTGAGCCCGTGTGAATTGTAGCCTCAGTTTCCTATTCTTGGCTGACAGGAGTGGCACCTGGTGTGGTCTTCTGCTGCTGTAGCCCATCTGCTTCAAGGATACAATGTGTTCAGAGATGCTGGTCTGCATACCTTGCTTGTAAGGAGTGGTTATTTGAGTTACTGTTGCCTACCTATCAGCTCAAAGCAGTCTGGTCATTCCCCTCTGACCTCTGGCATCAACAATGCATTTTCACCCAGAGAACTGCTGCTCACTGAGTATTTTCTGTTTTTTGGACCACTATCTGTAAACCCTAGAGATGGTTGTGTGGGAATAATATCAGCATATCAGCAGTTTCTGAAATGCTCAGACCAGCCCATCTGGCACCAACAACCATGCCATGTTCAAAGTCGTTTAAATCTCCTTTCTACCCTACTCTGATGCTTGGTTTGAATTTCAGCAAGCTGCCTTGACCATGTCTACGTGCCTAAACTCACTGAGTTGCTGCCATGTGAATGGCTGATTACATATTTGAGTTATAGAGCAGCTGAACAGGTGTACCTAGTGAAGTGGTAGTAATGAGTTTCTACATAACACATAGTCCCTGCAGTCCCATAGCCAATATCTTTGTTTAAAATAATTTGGCTTTTTTCTTTTTTTTTTTTAAGTAAATGTTATCCAGTGATTATAGTTTTTTTTTTGTTTGTTTGTTTGTTTGTTTGTTTGTTTGTTTGTTTGTTTTTACGCTGGGGGCTCTGATGTGAAAGGTACCCTGTGACGTCACTGGCCCGTTGAATGAACCAAAACATGGCGGCTGCCATGGAGCTGAGATGCTGGGGAGGAGACTGGGGTTTGCCTTCTGTCCACACCGAGTCCCTCATAGTTCTGGTAAGCTTACAGCCTGCTTGCAAATACAATACGGTCAGTGCACCTAGCGCTGCTTTTACAACGGCAGGTCACGTCTCCGGTTTCCACTGCGTCTCCTCTCTTGTCCCTGTGGTTAGCCTCGGTGCTAACTTACCTGCTGCAGCTTGCCTGGTAAGTTAGCCGAGTCGATGTGCGGGATAGAAAACAAACATCACGTCCAGCTGGACTTCGTGTCCCAAGCACAGAGTCACGGCTGTGCTGGCCGCAGAGTTTGTCCTTCATGTGTAGCTGGTTGTCAGAAGTCACTCCCATTGTTTGAAAAGCTGTGATCCTTCAAGGTCAGCTGGTTGAGGCTCAGATTTATAAATAATAATAATAATAATAATAATAATAATAATAATAAATCGTGTATATTTGAAGCTTTTTCGCTCGAAAGCTGCTGACGATGGTCAGCCTGATAACGCTGTCGGAAATTTAACAGAGCTGCGCTGCTGACATGTTATCTGTCATTGGGTGCATGTAGTTGCTGCTCTTGCCACAAGGTGACACTTTTTCTAATTTTGTGATTGAGATGACTGAGTTTAAATGTCATATTTTAAAGGGTTAAGTTGGTGACACTGATGGTTTTAACAGCCTTCTAATTTAATTATACGATGCAGCATGACGGGCATTATTAGAGTTTGCCCTCTACATTTTTCATGAACCTTTATCAATATAAAAATAGCCATTTTAATGCTTTTTTAGAACATAGGAAATATGAACATTTAAACCAAAACATTAAGCAATCAACTTGGTGTATGTTTTTGGAAGCAAATGTGGTAAAATGTAGTTTTGAGTGCTTCATTATTTGTTAATCCTTGTCTTGATTTAGAAAATAATTACGTATTGAATCAGTTATCTTTTGTGAGAAATATTGCATGTTGTGATTTGCTGGTTTTCTGTGTTGTAGATCATTGTAAACATTGCAGGTCACTTTTTTACTAAAATACTGAAACTGTGGTAGTTTTTGCACCTGGGTCACTTCAAATCATCAAATTTTTACAACATTTTACAACATGTGTGATCATCTCCGATTTGCCTAAAAATGTTATGGTCCAAAGATTAAATATATATAATGATTGCTGTGAAACTTGAGCTTCATATATCAAATACTTTTAGAGATTCCTTTGAAAAATGGTGCGTTGACCCACTTCCAGCATGTTTTTTTTTTTTTTTTTTAAAATTAAAATTTGTGG
>VUQS01014073.1:30052-48728 GCA_015108495.1 Heterochromis multidens
TCATATAAAAAAAAAAAAAAAAAAAAAAAAAAAAAGGGAGCAGATCAGCTTGTTCAAAATGCACACACAGAGGTAAGAGAAGGGCCTTACACTGTATTAAGCTATCCATGCATTATATTTGGGACTAATCTGTGTCTGTGTGTGACCTGAGGATGATAATGTTCTTTTTTTGTTGTTGTTCACGATATCATGTGGCATTAAGATCCTACTCACTTCTATTGTTACTTTTATTTTTTTTCCACTACCATTTTTGCTCCATTAGCTTTGTTTTGATTTTCTGCTGTTATGATTTGCTGTGCCACAGGCTGGAGGGTTTGGGAATGTCTCATTAGCTGCCTTTTGTTTTTGTTTGTTTGTTTTTGTTTTTTGTAACACTCTGATTTGGACCACGAAGTTAGAAATATCCTTGCTGAAGTGTGTCTACTCCATGTGATTCCTTTTATGATTTCTCTTCATCCCAAATATTCAAAAACTCACTTCATGGCTGCACACCCTTGATAACACCGTGCTCTGAAGCAGATGTGTTCAGTGAGGTGTGTTTATGCTGCCGGTCAGTGCGGTTTATTGTCTTGTAAGGACCATAAGGGAAAAGTGTGCCTTCATGACTGCCTGTGTCTTGTACAAGTGTTAAAATGCTAACTGTGTCCTTCATCATTTTGATATATATGTCAGAAATTATATTTGTCATTTCTGTTGCTCATAATCTGTGTCTCTACATTATTGAAATACAGATATGATAACAAAATAATGCATTCTGTCTTTTTTTCAATATTGTTGAATATTGCAGTGTGATTGAACAATACTCAAGCATTAAGCACAATAAACTTCTAAGTGACACTTGTCCATATGTGGCTATAACACCAGTGTCAGGACTTTCTCACAGACTCTTGCCATCCTGTATAATTTTTAAATGCTGATCTTTCCTCTATCCTCTAACCAAGTCAATGCATCAAGTCATGGTATTTGGTTTTTCCAGTAACAATTACAGAAGATTTCACTGTTGCCCGCCATACCTCTCTGACTGTGTGATCATTTGTTTAGATGTTGGGAGGATAGAGGGCTCTTTGTCTGGTTTTGGCCTTCAGCTTGGAAAAAATTTATCATAGAGAAAGCTGAGAGGAAACGACGCATACTTGACTTCAGGTATTGTCCAAGTCAGTCACGTGAAAGCGAGTATCCTGCTCAGATTTCTCCTGGATGGCTTACAAAGTGGGTGCAGTAGCTGGAAATAAAGACCACATTTGGATCTGTTAGAAATTTGGTGCTCTGTAAGAGAGATGATGAATTTTGGTCATCCTCTTATGTGCTAGAACTATGTTTGTCAAAAATAAATAGCATCAAGAGAAATCTGGTGTTAAGAGTTGTCCACCACAGGAAGGCAGAGAAGAGGCTGTCCCTTCACAGAGAGCTTTTCTCCAGGCTCCAGCTGAACAGTCCAGCACATCACATGGAGCATCTGGTCACTGATGGGTTGCATGTGTGTACCCTCCACATTTCTGTTTCCTCACTCCCTCCCTCCCTCCCTCCTTCTTTCCATTTTCCCAGAAATGATAAAAGGTGTTAGAGGTGAGACTGCCTGGAAAATAATGATGTAATAACTGCGAATGTCCTCTCCAAAACCATGTAGCTGTGATGACCGCTTGTGGATCACAAATCTGCTTATAAAGAGAGCATAAAGAGGCATTTGGAAGTCCAAGTGTAGTAACAAATATGTATGCGTGGAAATCCGATCTTTTAGGACAAAAAAAAATCTGGAAAATAATTTGATTTCTGTTTCTTTTTGTGATTCAGATTAGACTCAGATCGGGTTTACAGTTGTCGTAACTTCCAGAAAGATTATTTTTAAAAATACATTTTTGGGATCTTCTGTGCCAGTAATACATTTAATGGAGCACAGAGGCCCTCTAGTGGAGTTATAATAATGGCCAAATCAGTCAAAACACATAAGCAGCACAATGGTGTGGTGGCCTTTCTATGTGGAGTTTACATATTCTCCTTTGTGCTTGTGTGTACACTTCAGCTTCCTCCCACAGTCCATGCAACACACTAGAGGATGGATGGATGGATGGATGGATGGATGGATGGCAAATGAGTCAAACCAATTAGTTCAGTTGTGCAGATAGAAAAATAATCATGTTCTTTCAGACCAGGAAAATTAGTTTACAAGACAGAGGAAGAAAAACAGCTGATCTGCATTTGTTGACAGTCGCACATAAGAAATAAAGAACTGATCTGTTTAAAAAGGTTATTTACACAAAACAAACCTATTCACATTATGAAACAGTTTAAAAAGTGCCACAGTGTATGTTTGGAGACACAAACTCAGTCTAAAACAAAAAGACCTTGAAAAACAACTTGTATAGTATACAGTGGATGTGTTTGACTTCTATATGTTATCATAATATTCACTAACACTATCTGTCAGAAAGGGTAAAACAGGGTAAAATTAGTAAACATTTACAAAAACTGTAAAAAATTGTCACACATTTTGTTCAAAATTATAAAATTTTCCACATTTCATTTCTCCTTGCATAAAAAGTACTAGGAGCTCATATGGGGGGAATTAAAGCACCTAATTTGAATCAATTTATATGAAATAGTTATCCTCTATTTTTTTAATTGACAGTGGTTTTTTTACATTTCTTTTACCCAATTACACATTTAATTTACGTTCAATTGCAGAAAATTGGTTTTCAAATTGAGCTCTATGTGGTTGAAGTTTCTTCCTTCTGCTAACAACACACAAACCCATACATTAGGTTTAGAGGAATCATCTCTTCTACCTTATTCTGTAACATTTTTAGAGTCCATCGTGACATGTAAACTCTTCACTGTGTGAGGCTGCTAGCAGAGCTAGCTGTCCTTGGTAAACTCGGGTACCTCCAGCACCATGCTGAGCTCCAGGCTGCCTGGCAACTCCAGAGCCAGAGCAGGTTGGCTTGGCTGGGTGAAGCTCTGTCTAAAGGCACCTAACAACTGACCGCTTTGGGCATTGTAGAAAGATAGACGGCCAAGCTGGTAGTCCAGGAGAGTCCCCACTCGGTCAGGCATCTCAGTCACAAACACGCTGGACTGAAGGTCATTGTGGAGTAACTGATACCTGCAACTGGAAGGACAGAGAGGGAGAAAGGTGGAAGTTAAAGACCAAAACAATGAGAAGTACCACAGCAATGGAAGAAAATTCTTTATGTTTACCCTGATGGTGAGGGAATACACTGCAAACACCAGGACAGGCTGTTTTCCCCCAGTGAGCTGTTTCTGTTGGCTGTGCTGTATGCCACTCCAAGCCTGTAGGCCGTACTTTGCAACACACTGGTTTCCCAGTAGTAGACCCCTCGTGCTGGCAGCAACTCACCCAGGATGGTTGGACACCTTTAGGACACACTGATTTAAAAAATAATCTTCCTAATAGGGTCTACTGGATGTGTTTTTGGGTTACACTTACTGTGGGTCTGTCAATGAGGCTGTTTTGTGTGCATCCTGGGAATAGTGCAGAGTGGTCTGGTTCTCTGAGAGCTGCAGAGCAGGATGAGCTGATGCCTTCAGCAGGTGGAACCTTGTCCCTGAAGACAGAAGAAAAAGAGTATATAAACAAAGGCATATGAGCAGAAATTCTGTACTGTGGTTGTACAGTTGTGGTCAGAAGTTTACATACACTCATCATGAGCATGAATGTTGTGGTAATTTGGGGCTTTTAATGATTTCTTTAAACTGTTCTTTTTCCAGGGTGGAATGAATGTACAGCATTCATCTTAAATGACTTTAAAAAACAAGAATTAGGTGCACAAGTTTGAATTTATTTTGGTATTTTCTCTAATCATGCCTTTAGATGTTAAAACATGGTTTATGAAGTGTGTGTTCCTCATACCTTTTGTGGAAATGAGTGCAGCCTCACTCTGTTCGCTGGCCCCAGCCTCATTCACAGCTTTGATGTAAAACAGGTAATTCTCACTGGGTTGCAGGAGAACCTTTTGTTCACAGGTTTTGATACCTGAGATGGATCTAGGAGTCACATCAGCAAAAATATATGCACAAACATACATTATAAACCTTTTTACATAAATAGTTTATACAATAATATGTGTCAGTGCGCTTACCCATCTGGTTAACACCCACCTGAGCCCTTCTCCTTCCAGTTCATACTGTCGGCAGTATTCCAAAGTGTAACTCTGTCCGGGACTCTGTTTTGCTGAGCTCCACCTCAGAGTAGCTGAATCCCACAGAATGGTGCAGCGCTCTGTGTTGATCACTGGCACTGATGGAGCTGCCAGAGAGATGACCATAATGTAAAATACACCTTTGGCTTTGCAGGAAAACCTTTTCTTGCTTCTTCTGTAAACTACAAACAGTCAAATTGCTTTGAAGCATATTGTCCTAATGCAGTAGAGGGGAATTCACATCTGACTGGCTATTCAAAATCTATCTAAACTCTTTCAAGCATGCCAGGAAAAATGAAAACAATACATGAACATTTTTATTAGACAACTCAGTTGTCAGTTGTTGAAAGTCCAGTGTGCAGACTGACCAGTTCTGAAGGTAAGTCTCTCGCTGGGCAGAGAGCAGCCTGTATAGTTGACAGCCATCACCCACACCTTGTACACCTTGTCAGATTCTAGTTCCTCCAGGACACAGTAACTCTCCTTCACTGTTACACGGTACTCCTCTGACACAGCTGTGGACAACATCAGTACAGATATGGAACACCTCAGATGTAACCCTGAAGACAAACATCTCCTTATGATTTATATTTTTAAAAAACAAAAAAACTGTTTAAACAACATCCTGAAAGTATTTACCTCCCTGTGGATCCTCCATACAGTAGACCTGGAAACAGTCTATGATATCTCCAGGGTTGACTTTCCAGTAAGCAGTGACACTGGCGCTGGTGGCTGAGCCTGGCTCCTGCGGCAGCAGTATAGGCCTCTGAGGCACTGAGGCACACAGTGGGAAGCTTTATGCCACATATACATAACACATGATATCAAGAAATCTAAAAGCATATGGTACACTCACAGCAGACCTACCTGGGATTCCCTTGCGCTGTGCAATGTTTGAGCTTGGAGTATTGGCCTTGGCATAGTCCTCAAACACCAGCAGTCCCTTGGGACCCAGCTCCATTGACGAGGCTGAGTTCAGAGCCACTTTGAGTCTGACCATAAAACCACAACGTAATCAGCATGGAAAATGTAAACTGTGACGGTCTGCTCACCTGTCTAACTTTATCAGCCAGTTTCCCAGACATGGATTAAGCCTAGTCCTAAACTAAAAGAAAAATTCTATGAAGATCTCCATTATAAAGACTGTATTTAATCCGTGCCTGGGAAACTCAGAGTGTATGCTATATTTCTATGCTATGGTAGATGGGTGGAGCAGACCATCAGGTCAGTTAGAAACCCCGCCCTTCCTCACACCACATGCATCTTTCCACCACCATGCTGTTCACTTGTGTACTCCATAGACAGTAAAAATATAAATCTTATATAAATCTGTCTTCTGATAGTACTGATGTCTGCACTTCATGGTAAACTTGTGTTAAATTTATGTTTTTGGTTAAATAAATTAGCACTTATTGGCCTTTATCCTTTCTTTCTCTCTTTTGTCATGGCTTCTTAGATGGGACAGAGTGAAAATCCACACATGCATTTCAATATCCCAGCGTACTGGGATGCTCTGCAGGTTATGGTTCTGCAGGTCAAGCAGCACATTGAACTGGTTACGACTACAGTGTTATTATATAGTTGTTAGGAAGTCACACTAGCTCACTCTACTTTCACTGAAAGCAAATTACCTTGCATGAATGTCTTCAGGTAACTAGTGGGGGAGCAGATTAAATAAAGAATTTATCAGAAATTTGACACCAACCCCGATGATCATAATACCACTGAGCAATAATTCTGAGAAGCTTCAGGACTCACCCGTGCCTCAGTCTCAGCCTCTCTGGCTGTCGTCTCCAGAATGGCCTTGGTGGAGTCAATGCTCTCTTGGAAGGAGACAATCTGATCATAGAGCTGCTCCAGCTTGGTCTTCTTCTCTTCTTCCATGCTGACCGACATGGTATTGTACTGCTCCATCACCAGGGCCATCATCTCCTTGTTCTGAGCCTGCATTGCTGCCTCGCTCTCCATGAACTGATCCTGAGCCAGACAGACAGCCAAGAGATACTTTTGATCAAACTCTACTATGAGCTAACAGTGCTGCTTAGAGGGACTATAAAGCATGCTTTACCTCTACAGAGTTGTAGGCCAGCTCAAGCTCTGACACCAAGTCCTCAGTGTTCTCTGATCTCCCCTGAAGCTCTGAGATCCAGCCATTCAGCGTCTCCTGTTTTACAAGCACTTGCAGGTAAGATATCAATTGTATACACTCTGACAACAATGTAAAGATGCAAATTAGTGAAGTATTTTGCATATAATGCCAAAGCTGAGCCAAACCTCTCTCAGACTTCGTAACTATCAAAGTGGAAAAAATTGCAAAGTTTGAAATCAAATCTAGCAGAAAAGTGAAATTACAGAGCTCTTTTTGGGCTGGTATCCCAGCCAGTGTATCACAGAAGATGTTTCATCTTTCACAGGTGATGAAAAACGAAAGAAAACATCACTGATTAGGGTGCAACATCCCCAATACGACCTATTGTCTTTTTAACAGGGGGAATAAAAGATATTTCTACTGTGAATTTATCCACCTTCTCACTTTCTCTGTTGACTTCTTCACCTTCATTTTAAAGATTAAACAAATTCCTCCCACAAGTTATTACTATTCAGAGTGATAAAACAGGTTCGTCTTGAAGTTAAAAAAGGAACCTGCTGCAGCTATAGAGCCATTAGAGAGGCTATTCCAGGAAGAAGAGCAGCGGTGATCCCCTGTCACCACTCGAGCACAAGCAGCTCACATTTAACTGGGTCAAGCTGTGGTCACTGATCGCTCCCTGCTCTCTCCTTCTTGCCACTGACTGCCTCACTGCTAAGAGTCAGAACAGGTGTGTGAGTGTGTGGGGGGCAGAATGTGTGAACATACCTGCACACACATCCCTGGGCCAATTTCACAAAGATAGACTTTGCTTTACTAATAGCCAGACTTTAGCTCGATGTCTAAATGCATTAAATTAAGATTTTTTTTTTTCATATGACAACCACATCAAACTGTTCAATTCCAGCAAAAACTTTACTTCCTTGAGGAATTAGCAATCATGACCACAGTAAATTTTCAAAGGCGCAACTGTGGTCTTGAAAAGCTGTTTCCTTTCTCACTGCTGGCTCCATAATATTAAACCACAAATTATGGACCCTGACATCTTAGTTCTAAGTTAGTCTGAGGGTCAGCTGGATAACTTTTTATGCTTAAAATAAGCCACTCTTTATTTTTCTGAAACTGTCTGCCATGGGTTACTCATCTAAGAGCAAATTTGTAACACTACAGAGCAGTTTAAAATGTCTTTGGGAAACGGGCCCCCATGCACGAAGAAGTGAAGCAGTGCACTGTAGTTTCTAGAACTGGACCGGACACAGGTTGGCTAAGTTGCTTCTGTGAACACGCCAGGATCAATTTTCTTCTCTGTGGAGTACTTGAATATACCGCACTTCTTGGTGCTGAAGTCAGACTTGCATGATAGCTTTGCTCTTTTGATCTTTGTCTTGTTTACTGTCTTCAGCTGTCAATACTTCACATAAATATGGCAGATCACACATTCTCAAGACCTGGTTCAAATATCAGCTGGAAATTTCATTTGATCATTCTTAAAATTGTTCCAACTTTCTCTTGATTTAAGTGCCAGAATTTTGCACATTGAAATACTTCTCTCATGCTGTTAGATGTATCCCGACAGACCACAGAGAAACCTGAATAACTTATCTCCCGGTGAAACATGTCTCCAGGAGTTTTCTCTAATTGTTGCAATAAGGCATGTCTTGAATCTGCAGGTTAAAAACATGTTTGGGTTTTAATTGGAGGAAAAAGACAAATATGTTGCTGATTGTTAGAAGGTTTCCTTTCCTTATGTGATGGCTGACCCTGGGCTGACCCAGAGGGACAGCAAGGGAGAAAAGTGTATGTATGTGTGTGTGTGTGTGTGTGTGTGTGTGTGAACAGATCACATATCAGTGTCTACGTGATGATGTCACACTGGACCTTTCCACCGATCAAAGCAGAGCATTGCATCACAACAATTCAATGTGTTTGGCTGCAGCCTGCCAGCTGCCTGAGAAGCAGCAGCCTGTTGGCATGAATGGAAACGTTATAGCTGACTAATTTAAGACCAGTTTATTATAAACTAATGCCAGTAAAATGTGTAATGTTCATAACCTGTGTTGTAATAAAGCTGGTGAAGTGTATGATAATGAGCTGCTATTTGATTGCAGCGTGCCGTCAGTCATGAGAACTGTTTTTGTGCTGCTTCAGCAGCCACATGTTCAAATGATGAAACATCTGGGAGCCACTTTGACGTTCTGGAGCCACAGAAATAGAAAAAAAAACATTATTTGATTGAATGGTATAAAAACTGGTGTTCTACTCTGTTCAGTTCATCATGTTGTGCAGCTTTTTGTATTGCACTCTATATCGTAGTTCAGGTGGTCTGAGAGGAAACTTTCACTCCTCCTCTTGGCTTTGTTTTCAGGTTGTGGGCTGGGAAACCAGTTACAGGTTATTTTAGACCAGATCAGGTGAGGTGGCATAGAGACTAATTACATAAGTATTAGTTGTAGAATGTGGGCCCTGAATGGGTTAAATAGACGACTTTCACCTGCCTTCTTCACATTTCTGCCTACCCCAGCCTGTAGTATAGTAGGCCCATCCCACACAGTTAGAATATATCTTTCAAACACCATAATCTCCTGTTCTTAAGACAGCAGGTTTTCTGTTAAAAATGTAAAACCCAGGCCCCAAATCACTCAATTCTGCTGCCAAATTTAAAAATGCACCATTCCAGTTATTTAAGTTCAACATGTTGAAAACACTCCAGAAAAACAGGAGTGGTTGGTTTTTAAGTTCCTTGAGAATACATCACACAGCATATGCACTTGTGCTTCAATATTAGATTACCTTGATTTCTTCATAGGCCGTGTCCACAGCAGTCACATCATGACTGTGATGCTCTCCAGACATGCAGTCTTTCTCTGACAGCAAACATCCACAGGTGAGACAGAACCAGTCCATCCCCTGTAGCTCAGCAGCCAGCTGGGCCTGCTTTTCCTCCTCTGCATCGATTATTTCATAGTCAGCCTCAATCAGCTCCTCTTCTGGGAAATAATCTGCCTTCTCTATCTCCATCTCCTCTTCCTCTTCTTTCTTTAGACTACGCTCAGATAATAGCCCGGCTGCTTCTCTCTGTGTTTCAAGTTCTGGCATCTCTTTTGCATCCTGTTCAGATATTACCTCATATTCCAACATCTCAACATCTGCCACATCTGGGGGCTCTGGAAACCCCATATCTTGCTCCATCTTTTGCTCAACATCCTCTCTGTGCAGATCAATATGTGGAACTAGATCCTCTTTAATAATGCTTGTTTCTTCCATCTCGTGGATCTCTGCCTTTTGTTCTGCATCTGTCTGTTCAGGTTGTATGTCCTCGCTGTGCAGCCCACATGAATCCTCTTGGGGAGTAAAGCTCCTCATGGGGGAAAAGATGACTTTGTCTTCATCCAGGTCTCTCTGCATCTTCTGCTCCTCTGGGTCAGCCTCCTCTACAGGTGCAGGTGGTGAGTAGTCCATGTCAAAATCATTCCTGGTTTGTTCTTTTTCTTCTACAGACATTTCTGGTTCTGCTTCAACTTGAGGCTCCATCTTTGTTTCTTCTACTGGTGCCTGAAGTTCACATGTACTGTCAGGCTCAGGGAGAGGAGCTGTATCTTTCTCTGACCACTGACTGATCTCTATATCCATCTCTACAGCTTGTCCTTTGGGGACGAGGAGGATTAGCTCATCACCTACAGTCACTATGTCCTGAACCAAAGTCCTAGTGGTCTCTGCAGGTACTTTAGAGTTTGTTTTGTCTGATTCACCATCAGTCACATCTTCTTGCTGCTGCTCAGCTTTAAGGGTTACATGATGTTTCTCATCTGAATCTGTCATGACTGCTTCTGACACAGGTTTGGTTACTTCACCGGAAGGCTCAGTTGTAACCTCTAGCTCCTGCTCACCACCCACAGCTTTTTTATCCAACTTCTCCTCAGCAGTAGTTTCCTCTGTCAGAGATTCATGTCCTTCAGGAACACTTCTTACCTCCTGAAGATCAACATCAACTTGGGTTTGAATCTCTTTTTCATTCACTGCTTTTTCTGTTACCTCCACAACTGTGTGCACTTCAGAATCACAGTCAGTGATAACCTCAACAGGTGCAACATCTGGTGCCTCTTTTTGCTCCAACACGGATGTTTCAGCTGATGTGTCCCTTGTTTGGCAGGAGACTTCAGTCAGGGTAAGCATTTTCTGTCTTACAGTCTCAGGTTCTTTCACTTCAGCTAAGGCCTCTTCTTTGGTTACTAGTTCCTCAACAGTAGCCACTATCTTAGTGTCAGAAATGACCTCCTCAGACAAACTCGTCTTCCTGGTTTCTGCTTGTACTTCAGATTTAGTGACCACAGGAGGCACCTCGCGGCTTACAGGTGCTTCTTCATCTGCAGGCATTACAAGCACTTCATCAGTTTTTTCTGACACTCGATGCTTCTCACAGACATGCTCAGGTTCAGAACAGCTTTGTTCACACTTTTTTTCTTCTCTCTGATGGCCCTCGCTCTGCTTTGTTTGATCTACTTTACAGTCCACCTGGTGAGTTTCAGGAAGCTCCTTTTCCCTGCTGCACTCAGAAGACTTGGTTTTGTCTGTTTCTTCCTCATGCTTCACTCGTTGATCTTCCATTTGCTTCTCTAGTGGTTTAGACTCCTGCTGTGAATCTTCAGAGGTCGCTCCTATAGCCTCCTCCTGAGGCACCTTGGAGAGTTGCAGTTCCTCTGTTTCTTTTTCTGTTTCCCTATCTATTTCTCTTTTCTCTTCGAGCACTGCTGTGTGTAAATCTTCACTCCTATCTCTAATACTGACTTCCTGCTTCTCTGGTTCCTCCTTCTTTGCCTTTTCCTTTTTTTCTTCTTCTGCCACTCTTATTAGACATCCTGTCATTTCAAACTTACTCTGCGACCACATCATCCTTCCTTCCCTCTCACTGGCCACCGACTCTGGTTGAACATCCAATGTAGGAGTTTCATCTTTTAATATGTACTTCTCCAGGTACCCATCTGCCTCCTCTGAATCTGACAAACATCTCCTGTAAGACTTCTCAGATGCCACGCTCTCTGCCTCAGAGTATTCCTCGTCACTCTTCCTCCTCTCACCTACAGCATCCTCATAAAGGTCAGAGTACATGAAGGACATGGCAGTGGGCTCCTCCAGCAGGATCGGGTCAATGATCTTAGGGGGTCCAGGAGAGATAAAGATGGGAGTGAGAGTGGTCTCTTCACTCTCAAACAACACTGATCCGCTCCCCTTCATTGACCTCTGGCTTTCTCGTCTGCTTCTCACTCCTCCTCCACCCTCCATCTTGGCCTCTTCCTTTTGACGCAGTGCATCAGTAGGTAGTCCTTCTCCATAGAAGACCTCATCAAGGTGTTCCTCAACTATATCTACATCTGAAACAAACACAAAAGAGTCCTCGGATCCTGAGGCGCTGCCTGTGGCTATTTCTTTAGTAGGCTTTTGCTCCTCAATTTGGAGTTTTGCCACAGGCTGTTTAACCTCCTTGTGCAGCTCTGGTGCTTGTTCTCCAGGAGCCACCACATCCAAAAGGGTAAACTTCTCGAAATAGTCAATGTCACTGGTGCTTTCGCTCTGAGTGGGTGTGTGTCCAAGCTCTGTGTCTGCTGATGGTTTAGAAGAATCTTGGTTTGAGGGCTGTGGAGAAAATAAAATCAGCATCTCAATCCAAACAGGGCATTGTAATACTTAAACCTACAAATTGTACATAATAAAGATTGAACGTATAACAATCTTTCAAATGAATCAGAAAAGTACCTCCTGGTGTTCCAGTATTTCCTCCCCCTCTGCCATGACTTGGCTAGCTTGCAATGTCCAGTCATGGTGCTTACGGGACTTGATCTTTGGAGTCTGGTCCAGATAAGACAAATTGTCCTGCAGCTCTGTACTCTCCTCCTCATCCACAGTGGGTAGTTTAGAGGGGACTCTAATGTTGAGAATCTCATAACCCTCCGAAATCAAACTAAACAGCTGCTGATCTTTGTTTTTGATTTCCTCCAAGTCCATCTCTGTTTTGCTTTGTTCTTGCTTGACATTGGGAAGCGAAACCTCTGCCATCTCCAGTCTCTCCACTCCTAGAGCTGAAGCCGATCTTGAACTACCAGGTCGGCTCAGCCTGTCCCCCAGCCTGCTGCTTCTTCCTCCAGACCTCGTCCTCCTGCGGACTACTTTCTCCTCATCAAAGACAATGGTGATCTTTCCTGCAGCTCCAGAGCCCTCCATGCTGTAAGCTTCAGAGGTCGAGCTCGTCTCAGAGGCCCAGGGAGTAGAGCAGCGGCTAGAGGCCGTCTCCCAAACAATACCACTGTCCTCGCTCTGAACTGTTACCATTGAGAATGAAGGATCCACCATTAGGCATTGGAGTTTGGGCTTCACCGATGGGTCCTGGACAACTTCTCGGAGACTGAAGGAGAGAGGAATGGACAGAGTGAGAGGAATGAGAGCAGGAAGGGCATGACTAAACAGTCTGACTGCAAGAGGAGATCCTTTTGGCACAGCTCATGGAAATATAAGCAGAGGACAAAGCAATTAATCAAATCAGAACATATTTGAGCAACATTTTGCACCACCGAGGCAGCTGAGTTAATCCAAGATGAAAACATGGTAACACCAGTTAATCTTTTCTCAAGATGATTACTTGAGATGTGTAGATCTCCAGCATTAGATCAGGTGTTTGGTGCTGGACTGCCAGTGAGAGTGATGATCTGAAAAAAATAATGATCTGATGCTCTCTGAGCCATCCCTCCAGCTATGAATACATCTCACCCCCCTGCAAGGTGACGTCCCAAGGCGTCATTCATGTAATATTAGAAAAGAGATGCCTGGCCTTCTTGGACAGGTCCAACGTATCAGTGTCTTCTACTATTTATGAAATGGCAAGAATAGGTAGAGCAACCTAGTGTAAAAATGAGATGTAAAACATGGAATGGGGAACATTTTTAAAACATCTGAATAAAGCTGCCACACTGGCAATTCTTTATATGATTATTTAAATGTTAGATTAGATTAATGGATCCCTGCTTTATGAAACTTGATTTATCTATACTTTCCAGACAGAGATAAGGCACACCTTCTCTTTTCCTTCTTTTTACCAAAATAATTGGTGCTAAGAAGCCCAGAAACAAAGTGCCAACATTTAAAAGACCACTCTAAACAAAGATAATATGAGTCACAATTGAGGTTCTTCAGCATTTTTTTTTTAAAGCACCTGTTTTTTAGTTCTTCCACTTCATCTTCATCGTCCTGACTCATGACATCTGAAGCTTCACACTGAAACTCCTGCAGCTCCGTCATCTCTGAGTACAAACTCTCACATTCCTCCATCTTGGTAATTTCCTCCAAATCTTCTCTTTCCAATTCCAAGTATTGTTTTTTAGAGTCCTCTTGATGTTTTGAGTCACTCTGAATTGGGAGTCGGTCCGCCTGTTTGTGTCATTCTAAGTTGGGAGCCGTCCATCTGACTCAGCGAGGTACAGAAATAGACAGAGCGGGGAATGAAAAGTGGGGAGTCAAGATAGAGAAAGACAAAGCAATTGGCGAGGGTAGGTATCACTAGAGACTGAGTTAAACACACAAACAGCTAACATCAAGAAGAATTTAGAGTTTCAAAATTTTACAAAAGCAGTGTTTCACAGCGCCTTTGTCTGTACCAGTGGCAGCTGACGGAGGCAATATGACTTTAAGTTAAAAATCCCCTTCACCAAGTTAAATATAGGCCAAGTGCTGAAACAGTACCCCTGCCCCCTGCTGCTGGTGGCAACACACACACATATCTTGTAAAGTATCTACCCCCTGACCAGAACTATACAGGAGTCATAAAACTAGTTGTACTAGGGCGTCAAACCACAGAACAAAAAGCAATCAGCACACTGCTGCCAAAGAAGACTGCTAAGAACGTAATACAAAAAGTAATTTCTTTCAAGATCTGTGAATTATGCACTTAAGCTCATAAAGACTGCTGATGAGGGTGAAAAAAACTGCATTACCTTGAGGAAACCAAAGATCACCTGATTTGTCAGATCTATAGGATGATATTTGCACCTACTGATAATGACTGTTCCAAGTAAAGCACAGTGCATGTGGATAAAATCTCTGGTTTTGATCTTTGATTGATGCTGAGTAAATATAATATTGTATAATTGGTTAATAATTAGTTATTCTTGACTTTGGGTTGTTGCATCATTTTGAATTTGAAAATTACCTTAATACAGTGCTGTGCAAAAGTCTTTTAAATCTTGTAAGTCTTATATTTTGCTAGGAAAATGGAAAATAATGCAATGATTTCTTGAATCATGTGCAAACATACATGGGAATACAGTATATAAGGCAAAACCAGAGTTTGTACAATTCTAACAAGCTTGAAAGTCAATATATAGCCTGAACTCTCTTAGGCAACCTTCTTGTCATTTCTTTAGGTAGTCTTCAGGAATAGTTCTCCAGACTTCTTGAAGGACATTCAAAGCTCTTCTTTGGATGTTGGCTGCCTTTTGTTCCACTGTGTTTTTCTATCCAGGTATGCTTTTACTGCATTGGCAGCAGGTTTGGAGTCATGACGATGCTGAAAAATGAAACCACTGCCAATCAGATGCTTTCCAGATGGTATTGCTTGGTGGATCAAAATCTGATGGTACTTTTCTGTGTTCATAATTCCATCAGTTTTGACAAGATCCCCAACAACCATTGGCTGAAATGAAGCCCCAACCCATGACAGAGCCTCCACCATGTTTTACAGATGGCTGTAGACACTCACTGTTGTATATCTCCTTAACACCTCTGTATATATTGATGATAATTTGAAATTTCAATCCAAAATTTCAAATGTGGATTCATCACTCCATAAGACCTGTTGCCACTGGTTTTCAGTCCATTTCTTGTGTAATTTGGCATACCTGAGACTTTTCTCTCTGTTTCCCTTCCTTCTTGACAGCCACCCCTTCCACTGAGACCATTTCTGATGAGGCTTCAGTGAATAGTAGATGGATCAACTGAAGGGCCAGATGCATCTCTCAGGTCCTGTGTCGGGTCTTTGCTAATTTGTTTTTGTTAAGGACATGACTTTCAGATACTATTTATCTGCTGTAGATAGTTTTTAAGGTCTGCCAGTTCTTCTTTTGTCCTCCGATTGTCCAGTTTCCTCAAAGTTTTTAAGGCCACACTGCACACCATGTTGAGATTTGTCAAGTGTTTGGTTAGTAGCTCTTTGGGAATCACCTTGTTGGTACAAAAATACTATTTTATCCCTGTCAAACTGTGTTATCTTTGGCATCTTTCATAAAGTCAACTACAGAAATGGGAACAAATTATGTTCTGTGACAGACCGCTAGTAAAAAAGTGCCTAAAGATACAGTTTAAAATTGGTTCTCTGCTTAGTTGTCGGTTATGTGTAAACACAACACTGGTTCATCCCTTAAGTTTGATATGTTTTTATTTTTTATTTTTTTTAATGATTCATATATCAGTGTTAAGTGGTTAAACAACAAAAAAAAACATTTCTTTGAAAATGGTCAGGTACAACAACTGGACTGAAAATGGGTGAAAAAGCAGCCAATGTCCAAATAAAAACTTGGTAAGACCTTCAGAAAGCCTGGAGAACTATTGCTCAAGAGCAAAAAAAATTAAAAAAAATTATGAGGTCTGGCTCCTTGGAGGCAAAATATAAAGGAATGAGAGGTGGCTCAAGACTTTTGCATGGTATTTATATAAAGAATGTCACTAAACCTCAATTTGCTGTTTATATTTTCAAATGTGTCGGCACGTGAATATGAACACCACAAAAAAAAAAAAAGAAGCCAGTGCACACTTTAATATAATTTTGGCGCTTCTATTTGCATAGCCAGGATTTCAATGGACTTCACATGAAGATCAAAAATATATATATTGAAAACAATCATACATCTTTAGAGATTTAATTTTTTTAAATAAACATTTAAAAGTATTTATCCACAAAATTTACAAAAAGACATAGGAAAAACACTAACTGAAGAGGAAAGAAAAGACAAATTTACACTCCAAAGTGTAAATTCTTCAAATAACTTATGACTAAGTAATCCAAAAATGAGTGGATAACAGAGTTTTTGCCCAAATAAATCAAGTAGATTTCTAAAATGACACCGCATAGCCTTTACATCAGACAATGAGATCTTAATACAGCACATATGGAGCAATGATTAAAGGAATAGGGAAAATCTAGTCTGGCCTCTTTGCAGCCCTCCAGTGATCACCTCAGAGTCACTTAAAGTACCGTTATCATGTTTTGGAGGTTTTCTTAAGTCTGTTGTAAAGCTTTTGTGTGCATATAAAAGGTTTGCAAAGTTACAACAGCCAACTGAGCTCATCTCTCACATGGAAAACACAGCTGCTTAACTGCCTGGAACGCCCCAGTTGTAGCCCAGGCTTTTCTAAAGTTACTTAATTACATCACTAGGTAACAAACTGGCAAACTCCCCACCTAAGCTAGTCTGATATGCCCTCAGACAAACAATGAGGACCTGATTAAATCCAGATGCAGACAGCTGCTTGCAGACCGCCTTTATTTCGTCTCCAGAGCTGCTTCTGGCTGCCAGCTATAAAATGTTTCAGCTACAAGAAATTGAACACCAAATATTCTTCTGTTGGCTGCAAGAGTGAATACGAGAGTTTTTATGCACTCCAGACAACAAAAGGAGCATTTCAGACAGAGGAAGCAAAGCAGTGTGAGATTTTTGCACTCTGAAGCATGTAAACCTATTCTAGTAGAACCAAATTACAATTACGAGCCTTTAAATGAACATAATAAGGGCACTTCAAATTACAACACTAACTTAAGCTTTAGACAATGAGGGTGGGAAAGGAGAGGGCCTTTAATGCAGCTTTAAGCAAAAAGTGTCTAAAGTGTTTAAATCCATCATATTCTCATTATTGACCTATAAAAATAGAAAATAAACTTTGATGTTACAAGTTGGTCCAGACAGACACTTGACATACTGTACATGTATATACGTGGCAGAGATTAATCGTTTTTAAATACAACGCTGTGCAGTATGGCTCAAATAATGTGGATACAACTTTAACTGAGATCAGTGGCTGGGACTCGGCTTTCAAAATAAATTGCTGTCGTTTCCATTTAAGAGAACTTTACATAAGAGAAGCCTTCTGGTCTCACTTTGTGTCATCTCCCAATTCACCGATAAATGTATTCCCTGCAATGCTATATGGATTGGGAAAGGGGGCCATATAGCAGCAATAACCATCTCTTATAATAGCTTCAGTATTTTCTTTGTCATCAGTTTAAGTGACAGGATTTTAATTTCAGAGGCCTCTAGTGCCTCTATAAATATATTTTTTTCCTCAAATACTGGAATATTATCCACTACACAAATTTGGCAGCAATGCATTCGAAAGTCAGTGATACATTTTGAATATTACAGCCACAGAAAACACAGATGTGACCAATACGGAAGTGGCCACAGTATTCATCCCCAGGGCCTTTGCGGCTGTGAAGGTGCCAGGTCAGCCGGGTTTCTCGCTCAGCACATCCATAAGGTCTTGCACTGTTTCAGGAGACGGTCTTGAGGTAGAAGACACCAGTCAGCTCATCGAATTAGAGGAATCTCTTATCCCCTGGATGACTCCTTAATCATGACAGCTCTGAAAGGGAGGATCCAGTTCAGGTCCTTCCTCTCGTGTAGTATCCGACACGACTGTGGAGACAGAAGGCAATTATGAATAACTCATATCTGGCCCACAGTGGCTTAGAGAAGAAAGAGTAGGCACAGTTATCAACACTCCAACTTACCTCAGCAAATTGAGCTTTAATGGCATCGAACTTGATCTTCTCATGGACGGCCCTGGCAACATTATTTCTTTCAAAAGGCTCTGAAACAAAAGGAGTCACTGCTGAATTATTGTGGACATTTCTCACAGTGATGCTAATGCTATATGGTGGTGGCCATGGCCTGTTATTTCCAATAAACGTCATACCTTCCACACATATGAATTTGTTATTCCACTCTTGAGAATTGTCCTTAGGGAACGCTCTGGCTTCTCGAATAGAGATCACCTGTTTATCCCACCTGCAAGACAAAGAAAAACAACAGGAAAGGGACTACTCAGTGTTTATTATACTGACAGTTAAAACAATCTTCAAGGGCCTCAAGAACCATGGCAGTGCCTTTACATACTTCATATTCATATTTTACTCGAAAAAGGGTGCAGATTTCTTCCAGGCATGAAATAGCTTTAGTTTAATTCACAAAAACACAGAAAACACAAACCTTGCTTGGTTGGAAAGATAAGAACCTAGCACTTATTTTTGTCAGCATTACAAGATGGTCACATAACAATGTAGCAAGGAAAATTAGTTAGGCACAGTAAATTAGAGGAACAACAACCAAAAAAAAAAAAAAAAAAAAAATTTGAAAAAGTTTTTTAAAAAAAAATTTTTAATTTTAAATTTTTA